>JARUHE010305595.1:0-12460 GCA_031471125.1 Archaeomysis grebnitzkii | reverse complement strand
TTTATAGACGTAAGCTATGCACACATTTCCGCAACAAAAATGGTAAATATTTTCAAATATTTATAAACCATAAACATGTTTTGATTCAATTATTGTGTTGTTACTGTCAAATAAACCTCGTATTTGCTTACATAACATTTTATGTATAAACACACCTATATTTTATTGACCTAAACTATTTTTAAATAAATGTCTGATGAAATCATTCATTGCTATCATTGTTACAAATAAATTAGATGGAACATTTAACCACTACAATACATAATGTGAATTGTCGGTTGTGATATGAATACTTATGTATCCTGCTGCCATCAAATTCATAATTGATGGTCTTACGTTTCATTCAGTCCATATTAACATACAATCACAAGAACAATCAGTCAAATATTAAAATTTGTGAATAAACAACAAACATTTGAAAATGAAATATACAAGTTTAATTGGCATGTTTTTCATGATTTAAATATCAAAGAAAAAAATAAGTTGAGTTGAAACTTTGAACGTTAATTTAGCGCGATTATAATTATAGCAGTATTCTTGACCAAAAATTATATTGGTCTGTTCGACTTTAGCCCTGATCTCAACCGCCTTATTACAAATTGAATTTAGTTTTTTTTAACTCATATGCGTTTTTCTACAAGTTTTAAAATATATTTGAGTTAAAAACGTATCCCATATTCAAATCATATCACAACCAGTTAAAACACATGATTATTTGCCATAATTTCAGCATATTTCAGTACTGAACAACGTTTAAATCAAAAATTCAATCAAATTTTGGATTTACCTTTTCAAGTCAATCGACTTTCAAGAAATAAGGGAGCTGCAATTTTTATTTTACTTTTTCATAATTGTTCATGATTAAAAACAGCCAGTATACATTTATAATGAATGATTTGTTGTTTAAAACTAAAACAAAAATATTGTTTAACAGTAGGCTATATAAAAAAAACAATGCCACCATTTTTATAGATACTTATAAAATTGGAACAGCAATACACGCTATTAGTTTATTTTTAAGATGTTGCTAAAATATAGATCCTCGGATAAAAAAATCGTAATTGCAGAACTAAGGATTATTCAAAGTTGTGGAAATTGTTAGTACTTCCATGCTGTTTGTTGCTAGAACTGATTACACATTTAGCACATATTTAGTTTATAGTACTTGGAAAACATTTTATTTTGCTAAAACTCTTCTAATTTTAATTATCGTTTAATAAAAAAACAGACAACAAAATGTATTTGATTCCACTAAGCTAAAACCTGAGGGTCATTTCAAAATGTTGGTTTCTGAAAAAAAATAGTATACAACATACAAAACAATATTTCTGATATACTGTCTATATATATATATCTATTTGTTTATATAGCCTACTGGTGAAATATGTTAATGTTCTAGTTTTAAACAATACATCGTTGATTAGAAATGTATACTTAACAGTTAAAGCCATGAACATTTATTGGGAAGGGAAATAAAAATAGCTACAATTGATTTACCTAAAATGGTAGATTAAGAAATTGATTGACATTTCAGATTATAGTTTTGAGTCGAACGTCATTTGGTACGGACAATAACTGAACTAGGATGTGCGCTAATTTTTTTAACTTATAAAATTGCTCGAAACACATTGAAAATGTTATAACGGATCAAGAGATGTGAGCGGATGAAGGTCATGTTTGTTCAAAAATACGGCTCATGTTAGGTCACACGCGAGCCTGCTTTAAATAATGATACAGAAATTAATATTTCATTTGTGCTGTCTGTTTCATCAACTTATTATTTCCCATTGTTTCAGCTCGATGCCTATAATTATTAAGAACCTAACGCCTGCCAATAATGAAAAGCTTTATACACTTCAACGAAGACAAGTATTCTTATATGTCGCGTATTTGCCACGTTAAGCTTTTAAAAATAATTGCCATAAATACATTATTTACTTCCAAGAGGTTCAAAACGAAACAAAAGTTCACATCACCAGTTTTGTTTGAGGCCGATACCAAGGGGGGAACTGCTGGGCGAATACCAGCCAGTCAATACGCAGGACTAACCAGTAGACAGTATGGGAGTTGTACACACTAAGACCCCCTGAGGTCTAGAACAGATAAACAAAAATTTCACCCCTGGAAGATACGAAGAATGCACCCAGAGATGAGCCCAAATCAAAACAAATACTGCTAGGAAATGGCTAGAATCAACTTTAAAATTAAAATTGAGATTAAAATCGTAGTGAGCAATTAGTTTTAAAAAAACATTTGAAAGTACAGGCGTAATAAATATATATCTATAATCTAAGGGAAATTGGGTTGGTGGGCAACCTTTAGGAATAGAGGTAACATTAGCGGATATCCTAGATTCTCAAAAACAACCAGAAGCCAGAAGACCTATAAATATCCTATCTAACTTGGGAGCAAGCTGCTCAAGACATTTTTTTCAAAAACAATGGGAATATACTATTAGGATCAGAACCTCCCAGTAAATCAAAATCATTAAAGTAATATTTTAACTTGGAATATTTAGAAACAAAATAGGTAAATTGTGAACTGGAAACACGTGAGAGGAAGAGTAATTTCTTGCCAGACATCAGGTAAGCTTAACACCTGACAGTTCTGTATATATCATTCACAGCGATTCTGTTCTGGAATAAACCCGCTAGAATTACCTCAACGCTTCCTCTGCCTTATTAATTCATGTTCTTGCTTGTCAAGCTAGTCTTAAACCAAAGGTAGTCACGCTATCTCATTTTGATTTTATCGACGTTGTCACAAATGATCTATACCATTGCCGATGAAATAGAAAATTTTACAATCTTAATAGAGAATATTGCAAAACATTGAAACAAAAATAGAAAAACATGTAATGCATTTTAAGTTATAAGGTTTAACAAATCATTTTAAACTGTATACTTAATATAATTTCTTAGTTGACGATGACTCTTGCAATTAACGTCTTCAATCAAGCTACCTGTTGTTGGGCATGACTTTTGATTGTAGTGACAGGATATCATAGCTTTATAGGTTTATTAGATGAATAATTTCCTTATTATAACATAAAAACTATAATGAATAGTATTTTTGTATTTGCTTAGTAACTTAAACTACTAAATTGTTATATCAATTGGTATGTATAAGTTTGATTAATAAACAACTATGAGAATAAAAGAATGATGTGTTTATTGCATTATTTAATAGTAGTTGTACAGTACTTGCCTACATTATCTATTTTTACGTTTATAAGACACAAACCATGTATTCATATATATAACTGTGCAAGTAATTCCAATATTCAACTGTTTTCACTTTTACATTATTTAATTGCTTATTTTTGAATTGAAATACATTTATTCGGAAGGCACTTATTTGTATGTATGTCTTAGATCCGGTTTGTGAAGAGTTATACAATGTGCAAAACATTTGAAAGGCTCGTTTGTTGAGAAACATCAACAATTTAGAGTTTTTATATCTTGAACAAGAATAATTTGTTTAGGCCTGTTATATTCAGCTGTTTGGTTTGTTTCCTTCAGTCTAATTAGCTTTGGTTGATGGTCACATCTTGAGGCAAAGGAAATGTAATTAGTATATCAGAGTTAGATTAAAACTTCCACACAGTTTCGTTTAATAATCCTACACATGTACAACTGTTTTTAACTATCACAGTAAACTATGAAAAAATGCAGCCGTATAAGACATGTCATCTTCTATATGGTATAATGGGATAATTTCATGTAGTGAATATTCATAACAAGTGTTTTGTTATTGTATTGTTATAAGTCACATGGCTCGAAAATGAAGTACGTTTATCTACGCCGATTTAAACATAAAATGAACAATAGAAAGAATGCAATTGATATAAACATAAGATAAAATTGTTAATTCTTGTCAATGTTATTGATATATAATGAAAAAATAGAATGAATATTGAACCATCTTTCTCAGTCATTTAATAATTAGAAAATAGGGTTTGGGTTATTCAACAGTAATCATATTTATTGATAATTAAAATGTTATTGAAAACTAGAGGAGAAAATCATTTTATCTTTTTTGTTATGAATTATAGTTCTTTATGCCTTTAAAATAAAAATAAAATATGAACCGTAGCCTATTTGATTTTTGATAACCATGGAGGTTTTTGTGAAAAGTTTATTTGAAACCCCCCTACTCCCCGCCCCCAACGAAAATACATATTAAAAGTAAGTACGTCATCAGTACATGACGTATTTATCCACATACCAGACGTACCAAACCTACGTGGACAACATATGTACGTACTTGGTACGTTTCATTCTCAAAATACGTACGTCAACGACTCGATACATACGCACCGTTGTATGTCAAATACGTCTTTTACATACGTAAGTATTTCGTGTACTTATATAAGTAGGTATTATGTACCTGACGTACCAAACATGACCAAAATATGTACGTGCAGAATTCGATACGTGCCTATAACTTCATTGTTAAATACGTCCTTTGAGTACGCACATCTTAAGTATGTACGTCTTAAGTATGTTACGTGCTTATATAAGTACGTGTTACATACTATAGATACCAAACATGTGTACGTAATAAGCACACTTACTACACAAAATTCGTTATAGGGGCGATATAAAAATTATATTATAATTGATACGAGCCCTTTTCTTCACCCACATCCAAGTTTTTAAGACAATTACTTGTTTAGTAAGCAAAAGTATATTTCTTTTCATTTACGTAATTCGTACTCTTTCGTTTTTATTATCTAAAGACATTTGTACTTACTGCTCTCTAAAACTCCATATACGAGTATATCATATCTACAACCGGACAACACCTTGCAATATTTTTTTAGTAAATGTTAAATGTTTTTGTTCGAACAAATAGTTTCTCATTTCATTCTACGTAAACATTTTTTTAAAAATAAAAAAAACGTTTAAACCTAATTTTTAATTTGGTTAACCCTCTCAAAAACATCCTTCTAACAATAGTTATTACTTCAAAACATCTAAGTTTAAACTTAATAAAACATTTTTAAAAGGTATAGTTCATAATTCCATTCTAAATAAAGATTTATGTAAAATTAAAAACTAAATAACTGAGAAACTAAAACTTCTGTTGCAGAAATAAATTAAACATCTTTGTGACAGTGGTTTTATCTAACTTTTATTTTTAACGGGGTCATCGTGACGATACATTAACTTTGTCTATAGTTTTACTTGGAAACGCGAAATTACTTCAAATATAAACTTTTATGAAAACTATAGTCAAAATTAACATAATCAAATTGACTAACCTTTGTTAACAGTGCCATTTTGTTCTCAATCAACTTGTGTGTGATTCAATCAAAATTGTATCACATTAGTAAAAGATAAATGTACAGAGATGCACAAAGAATTATCTGTTGTCTATTCCTTGAAGTTATGTAAGATAAATGTCCTGACATATATATGAGAAAGATCCATTTAATAAGTGAAAGCCAACACTTCAGCGTTTGCATAGTATAACACTCCAAGGCAATAAAGATTGGTTTCAATACTAACTGTAAGGTATTTTAGTCCTTATATTAACAACTTTAGCCGTCGAAATGGTGAAAATAAATTACAATGTGGAAGCGAAATGGGAAAACAGTTTATTATGTCTTCTGATGCTTGTTGATGATAAGAATTTAACTGTCATGATTTGTATTCAAGACTGTTGATGGGGACGTTTAATTTCAATGGCATTATATATGTGTATATGTTTGTGTGTGTGTGCGTGTATATGGATAAATAAAAATATAAAAAGTTAAATACAAACATAAAAAAGTTAAATATAAAGATAAAAAGTTAAATATAAATATAGAATGTTAACAACAAATATAGAAAGTTAAATATAAAGATAGAAAGTTAAATATACAGATATAAAGGTAAACACATAGATATAAAGTTAAACATTAAGATGGAAAATTAAATATAAAGATAGAAAGTTGACATTCAATATATGAAGTTAAACATAAATATAGAAAGTTAAAAACTAAGATAGCAAGTGAAATACAATGATGGAAAGTTAAATATAGAAATAGAAAGTTGGGTATACAAAATATGAAGTTAAATATAAACATAAAAAGTTAAAATCAAAGTTAGAAAGTTAAATATAAAGATGGAAACTTGAATATAAAGATAGAATGTTCGCATACAATATATAAAGTTGAATATAATTATAGAAAGTTAAAATCAAAGTTAGAAAGTAAAATATAACGATGTAAAATTAAATTCAAAGATAAACAATTGACATACAATATATGAAGTTAAAAATTAATATATAAAGTTTACATAAAAAATACAAAATTAGACATCAAGGTAGAAATTTAATTACATAAATAGGAGGTTAAATATAAAGATAGAAAGTTAAATATACAGATAGAAAGATAAAAAGCTAAGAAAGAAAGTTAAAAACAAAGATATATAGTTGAACATAACGAAATAAAGTTAAATATAAATATACAAAGTTAAATATAAATATAGAAAGTTAAATATGATGATGCAAAGTTAGATATACATATATAAAGTTAAAGATAAATACATCAAGTTAAAGATAAGGAGATCACGTTAAATATAAATATAATACCAACAAACAAATAAATACAAAAGCAAATTCAATGAAAAAGAAAAAAATATGTATTCAACTAAAACACATTAAAATAAGAACAAAAGACAAACAGGTTAAGAATATATTACTAGATATTAAAATTAATACTAAACATTTTTATTAAAAAGAAAAGTTTTAAGTCTAGTCTTAAAAATTCCAATTGAATCAATCATTCTTAGATCAACTAGCAGCAAAATCCAGACATCGGGGGCAGCAAAAGCAAAAGATCTTTCACCAAGTGAATTTGATTTTACAAGAGGTTTTTTAAGAAAGTTTGTATTATTTGATCTTAAGGATCTATTGGAGGCAGAGCAAAAAATAATTCCTTTCAGTTTATTAGGTGCTCTATTATGTAAACATTTCAAGGTTAGAAGTGCTATTTTATAATTGATTCTCTCTTTAATGGTAAGCCAGTGCAAAGTGTGAAAGATGGGTGTTATTCGATGAAAACGATTTTTATTTACTATTATACGGGCAACAGGATTTTGGACTTTCTGAAGCATATTTATTTGGTAAGTACGGATATTGTATAAAAGAGAATTGCAGTAGTCTAGATTTAAAGTTATAAATGAGTGAGTTATTGTTTCTGTAATGTCTGAAGTTAGATAAGGTCGAAGTTTTCTTATTTTCTTTAGCCGATAGAACGATTTTTTGAAAACATTACTAATGTGATTGCTGAAAGTAAAGTTTTTTATTAAAAACTATTTGACTGTGTGAAGCGTCAACTAATTAATTTCCTAATGTAATTGGTGAAATGTTTATTTTACTAAGTTGTTATCTTGTTCCTATTTATAAAATTTCACTTTTACTGTCGTGTATGCGCAGATAGTGGGTAATCATATAATGTCGATGTTTTGCTATGCTATGTTCCAATTCAGATTGAGCAGTTTTGTAGTTAGAAAGAGTGGGTTTGAAAGATAAGTATAGTTGGTGATCGTCAGCGTATCTGACTATCTTTGGGGCGCATTGGTTCATGATTGTATATAAGGGTGAGATGTAGACATTGAATAAAATTGGGCCGATGCAACTCCCCTGTGGTACTCCGTGGATCATTTTATGAGGCATTGAGGATGATGTTTTAATGATAACATGTTGATATCTATTTGTAATATATGATTTAAGCCAATAAAAAATGTTTCCAGATATATTGAAAATATAATGAAGTATTTTAAGATGCATGTCATGTTGAACACTATCGAATGATTCAGAGAGGTCAAAGAGGATTAAGAAAGAAATTTGCTGTTGATCCATGTTATTTGATAAATTAGAAGTGATCTTTAATAGGGTTGTTTCACAACTGGAATGCTCTTTGTAAGCCGAATTATAGTTGAAGTAAGCTGGTAATTGATTTAAATGAGGACTGGATTGAGAGATGGCTGTTTTTACAAGTATTTTTGACAACTATGGAAGTGTGCTAATGGGTCGATAGTTTTTTAAATGACGGTCGAGGCTATTTTCTTTTAGTAGTTGAATGATTCTGGCAGTTTTCCAGTAAGATAGAAAGTGACCAGATCTTAAAGAATTATTCGTTATCGTACAGGGACGGTAGTCCCTGTACATAATATTGCTATGTGTGGTTTCTTGTCACGAAGTACCCTTTCAAAAAAGATGGAAAGTTAAATATAAAGCTAGAAAGTTGGCATACAATATATGAAGCTAAACATAAATATAGAAAGTGAAACACACAGATGAAAAGTTAATTATAAAGATAGAAAGTTGACATACAATAAATGAAGTTAAAATCAATGTTAGAAAATTAAAATCGAAATTAGAAAGTGAAACATAAGGTTGAAAAGTTAAATATAAAGATATAATATTTAAATACAATGTATGAAGTTAAATGTAATTATAGAAAGTTAAAATCAAAGTTATAAAGTTAAATATAAAGATAGAAGGTTAACATACAATGTATACAGTTAAAATCAAAGTTATAAAATTAAAATCAAAGTTAGAAAGTGAAACATAAAGATGGAAAATTAAATATAAAGATAGAAAGTTTGCATACAACATATGAAGTTAAATATAAATAAAGAAAATAAAAAAAAGAAAGATAAATGTAAAGATAAAAATTTGACATACAATATATGAAGTTAAATATAAATATAGAAAGTTAAAATCAAAGTTAGAAAAATAAATATATAGATATAAAGTTGACATACAATATACGAAGTTAAACATAAATATAGAAAGTTAAAAATAAAGATAGAAAGTGAAATATAATGATGGATAGTTAAATGTAAAGATAAAAAGTTGACATACAATATATGAAGTTAAACATAAATATATAAAGTTAAAAACATAAATAGAAAGTGAAATATAATGATGGAAAGTTAAATATAAAGATAGAAAGTTAACCTACAATATATGAAGTTAATTATAAAAACAGAAAGTTATAACCAAAGTTAGAAAGTTAAATATAAAGATAGAAAGTTGACATACCATATATGAAGATAAACATAAATATAGAAAGTTAAAAACAAAGATAGAAAGTGAAGTATAATGATGGAAAGCTAGATATAAAGATATAAATTTTGCATACAAACTACGAAGTTAAATATAAATATAGAAAGTTGAAGATAAATATATAAAATTAAATGTAAAGATGGAAAGTAAAGTATAAATGTAAAACTTCAAACATACAGATATAAATTTAAAAATAAAGATACAAGTTAAATATAAATAAAGAAAGTTTACATAAATAATACACAATTAGATATGAAGATATAAATGTAATTACAAAAATAGGAATTTAAATATAAATATAGACACTTAAATCAAGCGACAGAAAGATGAATATAAAAACCGGAAGTTAAATATAAAAATAGAAAATTAAATCTTTATTAGCTGAACAAAACTTTAAATCTATGTTATCAGATTAAACAGTTTAATCTATATTAGCTAAAAAAAAGTTAATATATATTGGCTGAGCAAAAAGTTAAACTATATTAGCTGAACAAAACGTAAAATCTATATTAGCTAAACAAAAATTTAAATTTATATTTGCTGAAAAAATACAATAAATCTATGTTAGCTAAACAAAATACTAAATCTACATTAGCTGAGAAAAGAATTAAATTTGTATTAGCTGAACAAAACGTTAAATCTTTTTCAATTGAACAAAAAGTTAAATTTATTTTAGCTGAACAAAAAGTTAAATATAGTCATAATAATATAAAAATAAAGAAAAGGTTAGATATAAGAACAAAATAAATCTAAAAGTAAAAATCTAAATATAGAGATAAAAAGTTAAAAATAGATATATAGACTACAATTTAAAAGAAACAATCACTAAAATGTGAACATTCATTATAAAACGATTGGTTTTAGTAAATTAACCATTTAGCTCCTGAAAGGTTCAATGTAAATAAGAATTCATATTTATTTTATTCCTTACCAAAAAAATGTTCAAATATGAAAGGGTTAAACATACTAAAAAACTGATTGCTTGCTTGTTTATAAAATAAACAAAACATTTCAGTGTATAAAACATTTTCGATAACTTTGTTATTACTCCCAATAAAATATAATTTGTTATTGCTTTACCACCTGTTTCACCAGGTAAAGAATTATTGATTTTACCTAATGAAAAATAATTCGCATTTTCATAATAGATATTTTAAGTGTTGTACAATTGATATAATATAAAAATAAAATTATAATATTATATGTTGGAATACAAATATTTCAACTTTTGGGCTATCAGACGGTTGTTAAAAGTAAAAACAAATATATGATTTAATTGATATGAAAATAGTTAACTTGAAACAAAAAAAAATCTTAATGAACATAATTGAAACAATGGAACATTTTTTGTTTGACATCAATATTGCTTAATTGTCATACAATATACATCAACAAAACGGAAACCTTTTGTCACTAAACAAAGGTTTTTTAAGCCTAATTTTTTTTGTATATATTACACAATTTTAATGCTTTTTTCAATTCTTAATGGTCAATTTTCAATGTAGATCATTTATCATGTTTTGTACCTGCCAACTATTATGAAAGTTATTTTCATCAAATAAGCATAGATATAATAATACAATTATTTATATGGTCTTTACAAGCTATATATACAAGTCAAATTTTCTAAAGTTAAACTTCTTTTTTGAATTTGATTCAAACATGTAATAATATTCGTTTACCATCATACAAATACATTTGTCTCCTACAAAAAAAACATAACTCCAACAAGGGGATCTGTTGAAAGGACTGGTGCTTTCTTAATTTTGTTTATACTCCAAAAAATTAATTGATGTAGTTTCTAGGAGTAGCCAATCTCTAGCATGTAGATATGCCCAGAGAGCGTGCTGTGTTGCAGTTCCTGTAGTTGGATGTAATCTCTCAGGTTTGATGGTTCTAGCAGCAACCCGGTTGCAGAAGATTCTAAATAATAAGCCTTCCAAATTTTCGGTTTGATTTCCGTTGAATATAAACTTAAATAGTTCACATCCAGCTTTGATAAAATCACTTTTCATGTTTATAAACAAATCCATTGCTCTATCTGCTTCATCAGTTTTTCAGAGTTTTGTGAGCAAAACTAGTTTTCTAAACTCGGAAATCACTGATACTGTATCAGCCAGAACAACTGTGTAGGAAGCTCAGATATTTACGGTATCGCTCCGGTAGGGCTTTCCACCCTAACTTTATTTAACTCTCAAAAATATTGCCCTAGGATTTGGTCTTAGATTAATTCAAAGGTGTTACTAGACACCTCTAGGAACATAATGGTGAAGAAAACTTTTGGTAATATATTTTTTTCCAGATGGACCACAAATTTTGCTAAAGCTCCCTAACTAAGTGGTTAGCAACGTCAAAGTTCTTGAAACAACACTACATTTGTAAAGAAACGTACCAATATCGTGTTACTTATAAGCTATAAATAGAGGCTATGCAACTAGTACCTATCCAAATTCAAGTCATACAACTCTAGTCGGACGAGCTCTTTATTACACCACGACAATATACATAATCTGTAACCAACGTTGCATCCACTGATCTGTGTATTAATGGATGGGCAGTATCGGACATTTCGTGAATAATTTTCTCCTTGCACCCAACGTTCAATTTTCTTCTTTGGTTTTTCGTATATACAATACAACGTGATATAAACACAGTGATAAGCGTCTCTTGTGGTATCTTCATGAACTTTGAACTTAGAGCCCGTTACCAATCCATTAATATAGAGATCAGTCGTTGCATCAAGCTAATCGGCAGAAACACAGATTTATATGATGGTTGGCGGTGAACAATTCCAAAATAAAAATACATTAATGATGTAACAATTCAATACATAAAAAATACCCAAAGCAAATTGTTCTGATGTCTTATACTAAAAATTAAAAAAAAACATATTAAACTAAAAATAGTTTATGAAAAAGTTCAACCTAACCTAATAATAATAATAATTACAAGTACTGAAACAATTGGCAAGTTTTTATGTCTAGGATAGTCAAAATTTACATCATCAAATTGACTAACTTTTGTTAATAGTGCACACTCTGTTCATTCAATCAACTTTATTGTGATTCAATCAAAATCTGATTACGTTAGTCAAATATTGTGAACCAAATTTAATATAGCGTCAATACTCAACATTGTTAGAAACATACTCTTTTGTTAGAAACATTGTTAGAAACATTCTCTTTGGACGCTTTACAAACACATTGCAAATGAGAATAGTAAATCAATCCCACTCAACGTACACTAACATGTACCATCACTTTTTTATAAATAATACATCAGACTTATCGATTATAATAAGAAATGTCTATTTTTTTTTTGGGTGAACCTTGTTTGGGGTGAACTGACACTCCTTGGCATGCAATAATAGGCTAGTTTCAGTGTTAGGCCTACTCAT
>JARUHE010305584.1:0-12461 GCA_031471125.1 Archaeomysis grebnitzkii | reverse complement strand
CCTTAGATTTAAACCTTATACTCCAGAACCTAAGGCTCTAAAACCTTAGATTTAAACCTTATACTCGAGAACCTGAGACTCAAAAACCTTAGATTTAAACCTTATACTCGAGAACCTGAGGCTCAAAAACCTTAGATTTAAACCTTATACTCCAGAACCTAAGGCTCTAAAACCTTAGATTTAAACCTTATACTCGAGAACCTGAGTCTCAAAAACCTTAGATTTAAACCTTATACTCGAGAACCTAAGACTCAAGAACCTTAGATTTAAACCTTATACTCGAGAACCTGAGGATCATAAACCTTAGATTTAAACCTTATACTCCAGAACCTAAGGCTCAAAAACCTTAGATTTAAACCTTATACTCGAGAACCTAAGACTGAAGAACCTTAGATTTAATTTTTATACGCGAGAACCTGAGACTCAAGAACGTTAAATTTAAACCTTATACTCAAGAACCTAAGACTCAAAAACCTTGGATTTAAACCTTATACTCGAGAACTGAGGCTCAAAAACCTTAGATTTAAACCTTATACTCAAGAACCTGAGACTCAAAAACCTTAGATTTAAGAACCTTTGTGTGGCTAACCGAGTCCGTAGATCCCTTGAATAAACGCTTATTGTTCGATGCTCGGCGATGAAATGTTTACTAACCTTAGAATATTTTTGTGTAGTTTTGATTTTAGTTTTAAGGTTTAAAATGTTTTGATTTTAGTTTTAAGGTTTAAAAAGTTTTTATTTTAGTTTCAAGGTTTAAAATGTTCCGATTTCAGTGTTTTGGTTTTAAAATGTTTTGATTTTAGTGTTATGGTTTTAAAATGTTTTGATTTTAGTGTTATGGTTTAAAATGTTCTGATTTTAGTGTTTTGGTTTAAAAATTTTCGATTTTAGTTTCAAGGTTTAAAATACTTTGAGTAAATTGTAATTTAAATTTCATTTGAATGACACTTTTTAAAGCTTGTTTAACTTTTAAGTACAGCTTTAGTATTGATGAATGAAAATTTATAAACTATTTTCTTAATTAATTTTTTTAATAAATTAATGAAAGTTTTTCTCTCTACATTTTGCACATTTATTAGGAAAAAATATTATTTCAAAAAAATATTCACAGTTTTTTTGTGGGTAAAGCAACATCTAAATTTTGTAAAATAATGTAATATTAAGTTGAGAGATAAAAATCATTAAATAGATCGACAACACCACAAGTGAGGTAACCCACATTCAAATAACATAGAACTTACCTTACTTGTGCTCTTATCGATCCAAATAAATCAAGGTCGAGTGATAGTAACATAAGGTCAGGTAAGCAAAATAAATGTTTGAAAAAATAAGTTTCTTGGAAATTCTAAAAAGTGTTTTCTTCAAAATATTTCATAACGCATTCCTCGCTTGGTAAGTTGTTACATATTTATCTACAATAACATAAGTGAGGTAACCCACAATCAAATAACATAGAGTGTACCTCACTTATGCTATATTGATCAATGTATTGTTCCATTTAAAAATTAATAACTTTTGTGTATAATGAAATAAAAAAATACTTAAAAACTTAATTAAATATTTGGTACTTTTTTATGCATGTATAAATATAGAAGAACATGACGGTTATTTTATATTCACATTTTACGAAATATAATTTTTTTGAATAACATACGAAAGTTTCACTTTATTAGTTATGAAAGTTTATTTCAAATATTTTAACATTTATGTTTGGTTGTAAATTAAAATATTTGTTATTAGATTTACGAAAAAGGTAACAATGTCTCAAATATCACTTTAGCCCATTTTGCGTCAGTTTAAATTGCCGAAATGACAAAACTGCGTCAGAATTAGTGCTGTAAACCTTTTGTTGTTAGTACTTTTTTTTTGTTAGTACGTGTTTCAGTAATTTTTTGTTAGTACGTTTTTAGTACTTTTTTGTAAGCACTGTAAATCTTTTTCATTGAAAATCAAAAAAAATTATCTTGAAAAAAAGAAAAACTTGTATTGGACAAAACTAAATCAAAAATGTATGAATACAAATTTATGTAAATTTATTTGAACCAGTTTATAAGATGTCGAAATAAAAATATTTATTTATTTTAAACCATTAAAATAAATTTCTTTTTAAGTCCTCGAGGGAATTATTTTAATTGTTGCCTTGTTTTTTATTTCATTTTTGCCATTTTTTATTTCAGTTTTATTTTTATTTTAATTGTTGCCATGTTTTTAGTTATTTATTTTTATTTTAATTGTTGCCTTGTTTTTTATTTAATTTTTGTCATTTTTTATTTCAGTTTTATTTTTATTTTAACTGTTGCCTTGTTTTTTATTTATTTTTTGTCATTTTTTATTTCAGTTTTATTTTTATTTTAATTGTTGCCATGTTTTTTATTTTTTTTTGTTTTAATTGTTGCCTTGTTTTTTATTCATTTTTTGCCATTTTTTATTTCAGTTTTATTTTTATTTTAATTGTTGTCTTTTTTTTATTTCATTTTTGCTATTTTTTCTTTCAGTTTTATTTTTATTTTAATTATTGCCATGTTTTTTATTTCATTGTTTTTATTTTAATTGTTGCCATCTTTTTTATTTAAATTTCACTTCCTTTACAAAATTTTTCTTGAAATTCTCAACAAAATATTTATGCCTTGAAATAGTTACAATAATTATAAGCAATACTTGACAACAACACCTTTTGGTGATTCAATCAAAATCACATCATATCGTATCAGTACGATACGATGTTGATTGAATCACAAAAATCTGGTTGAAATCACGACAATAATGTAAATGAATAAGTGACTCAATCTTAATTTAATTACAGAATACTTACTAGAAATTTTAGACACAACTGTCTATAACATTTCAAGCCAAACTAACTTAATATCATCAATTCTGATAAGAAGTTGATTTTAATTTGGGTTAAAAACACACGTGATTACAATTGAGATGGATTTAAATGTCTCTGTTAATCACATGTTATTTTTCTAAATAGTAATACATACATGTATATTTTAATAATAGTAATACATAAATATATACTATAACAATAGTAATACATATATGTATATTTTAATAATAGTAAAACATAAATATATACTATATCATTAGTAATACATAAATATATAATATATCAATAGTAATACATAAATGTATATTTTAATAATAGTAATACATAAATATATACTATATCATTAGTAATACATAAATATATACTATAACAATAGTAATACATATATGTATATTTTAATAATAGAAAAACATAAATATATACTATATCATTAGTAATACATAAATATATAGTATATCAATAGTAATACATAAATGTATATTTTAATAATAGTAATACATAAATATATACTATATCAATAGTAATACATAAATATATAATACATCAATAGTAATACACAAATGTATATTTTAATAATAGTAATACATAAATATACTGTATACTATGTCAATAGTAATACATAAATACATACTATAACAATAATAATACATAAATAAATACTATATCAATTGTAATATATAAATACATAGTAATACATAAATATATACTATAACAATAATAATACATAAATATGTACTATATCAATTGTAATACATAAATACTTAAATGTTTATTTTAACAATAGTAATACATAAATACATACTATAACAATAGTAATACATAAATGTATATTTGAATAATATTAAAACATAAATATACTATATCAATAATAATACATAATTATATACTATAGCAATAATAATACATAAATATATACTATAACAATAGTAATACATAATTATATACTATAACAATAATAATACATAAATGTTTACTGTAACAATAGTAATACATAAATGTAAACTACAATAATAGTAACACATAAATCTAAACTTTAACAATAGTAATACATAACTGCAAACTATAGCAATATTAATAGATAAATGTAAACTATAATAATAATCATACATAAATGTATACTATATCAATATTAATAGTTAAATGTATACTATAACAATAGTAATACATAAATGCATTAACAATATTAATACATAAATATATACCATAAAAATAGTAATACATGAATGTATACTATATCAATATTAATAGTTAAATGTATACTATAACAATAGTAATACATAAATGTATAATTTAACAATAACAATACATAAACATATACTATAACAATAGTGATACATAAATGTATATTTTAACAATAATGATACATAAATGTATATTATATCAATAGTAATACATAAATGTATACTATAACAGTAATAATAATTAAATGTATATTTCAACAATAGTAATACATAAATATATACTATAACCATAGTAGTACATAAATGTATATTTTAATAATAGTAATACGTAACTGTATACTATAACAATGGTAATACATAAATGTATATTATAACAATAGCAATACATAAATGTATACTATAACAATAGTAATGCATTAGTGTATACTATAACAATAGCAATACATAAATGTATACTGTAAAAATAGTAACACATAAATGTATACTATAACAATAGCAATAAGTAAATGTATACTATAACAATTGTAGCAATCATAATATTTGAATTTAAGACAACGTCTATATGTTTATTGCAAAAAAATTTAACTAGTTATAATATTATTAATAAAAAATATTGTATAATAAAAATACAAAATAAAATAACATTACTAATAAAATATTTTTAAAAAATGCCTAAATAACAAATTTTTACCACGCCATCTTTGTATTTCTTGTTTATAATTGTTTCTTTATTTATTGAATTATTGAAAAACTAATAAAATCTATCAGTAAATACCAACAATAATTATCATAACAACAACAATGATAACATAGTTTTAATACTAATAATAATAATAATAATGATAACTAAATTATGAAAATCATAATAATAATAAAAATAATAATAATAGTATCAAAATCCTGAGAATCATAATAACAATAGTATCAACAAAATATTAACAATAATAATACTAATAACACCAAAACAATTATAGGAATAAAAATAATAAAAACTGAATGTTGAAAACCATGATAATAATAACAACATGATCACAATAAAATTAATAATAATAATAACAAAATTATGAAAATCATAACAACAATAACAATAATTATAATAATAATAACACAATTAATACTTAAAGCACAAAAATAGTAACAATAACAATAATAATAAAATAATTAAAATAATAATAATAATAATAATACCAAAGTAATAATTAAAATAATAATAAAATAATTAAAATAATAATAATAATAATACCAAAGTAATAATTAAAATAATAATGAATATAACAAAAAATAGCAATAATATACTAATAACAAAACAAAAGAATAACAATAAAAATAATAAAAAAATTAGGAAAATCATAATAACAATAATACTATTAACAATACCAAAATAATAATAATAATATAAATAACAATAATAATACTATTAACATCAAAATAATAATAATAATAATAACAAAATTATAGTCTTTAGTCTATATTTTGTTTCTTGAATATACAAGAAGCCTATAATAGCACAAATCGGCTAACTAAGGCATAAACTTACAATAATCACATAATAAATCATAACCATGGTATTAACAATATTCTTTACATACATTTTAACTCATAATACAATATAATCAAATATTCAAATTTTCACATTAAACAAAAAAAGTTAACATTTATATTTCGATGTTGCCGAAATACATTGTTCCTGAAGCAAAGTTTTTTTCAGAAACAGATTCCGTCTTAAGAGAAGAATCGTCTCTTTTTGTAGCTATTTCATCGTTGACTTCAATTTGCAAGTGCTGTAGGAATAAACTCTCTTGTTGAATTGTCTTCTTGTGGGAAGAATCGTCCTTATAAGAGCTGAGCCTCCATTGTAGCTATCAATAATAATACAAATAACAATAATAATAATAATAATAACAGTAGTAACAATAATAATAACAGTAGTAACAATAATAATAATAAAAAAATGAGTAACATCATAATAAAAAAAGGGAAGGGAATGAATCGATAGATAAGGTCAGAGAAAGCGATTTCATTCAAATTTATTATTGACCAACTTTCGCTTGTTTTCAATTCGAGATTTTGCCTTTGGGAAATTTTCATTTATTTCGTTCATTCGTTTATTTCATTTATGTATTTTATTTATTTGTTTATTAGATTGTTGATTTATTTTGTTTATTAATTTATTACTATGTTCGTTCATTGTATTTATTAATTTATTAGTTTGTTCGTTTATTCCATTTATTCATTTATTCATTTAAATGATTTTATTTTATTTATTAAATGTAAAAATATTAGTTTTTTTTATCTCGTTACCAAAATTTTTAATTTTTAATCTTGAATAAATTTAAATTTTATAGAAGTAAAAAAAGTTAAAATATTCAAAATAATCATAAAAAAGAAATGAAATAACAAAATGGCGATATTTTAATTAATTTTGTTGTTAACTTTTGTCAAATCCATATTTTTTTAATTGATTTTTGTATTTTAGTCATTCAACCGCCTTAATAAAAATAGATTTTGTTTTTCTAAACAAAAATTTTTAAAACTTAACCAAAAATATTTTATTTCGATTTTTTTTCAAAAATATATAATACGATGAATTTAATAAATTTGAATATCTTTTAAAATCGCAGATATGTGAAAAAGATTATGTTAAGGTAAAAATTGAAAGTAATTAACAAATATTTTTTCAAGATATGCGATTAATTTAATTATATACGATTCAATAAATATTTAAGTTATAAGACGAACAAAAAATTGGCTAATTATCTTTTTGATAGTATTTTTTTTAAATAAAAATTATTTTAAATTATATTTTCATAATTATAACAAAATATATTTTTCGTAGAAATATTTTTTTTTATATTTACTTAAAATTTATTTCATGTTTCATAAAATATTTTTCTTATTAACAAATTAAGAATTTTGAATAAAAAATGATTAAATTTATTTTTACGAGTAAGTTATTTACTTTCCACAATTTTTATTTAACATTAATTTGCAAAAAAACTTTAAACTTTAAAAATAGTTTATTAGATTTTAATGAGTTCATAAAAACTATTTCAAAAAAATGCAATTTTTTCAAACTTTTCTCAAACTTGAAACTTAAATTTAAATGAAAGTCGTTTAAGCAGTTTTATTAGTTTAATGTTAAGAGAAATATATTTCAAGAAAATGTCTACACTGAAAACACTTGACTAACTTTTCTTGTCAAGATAGTCAAAATTCGCACCAAATTGACTAATCTTTTTGTTGAAAACTGACTCTTTTTGGTTGATTCAATCAAAATTTGATTGAATCACAAGAAAATTGATTGAATCAACTATTTACAAAGGTTAGTCGATTTGATGATGTCAATTTTTTGACTATATTATTGACATAGAAAGTTAGTCAAGGGTTTACAGTGTAGCAAAAAAATTATTTTATTGGAGTTTGCAAAATAATAAAAAAGAATACAAGGTTTTTTATTTAAAAAAAAATTGATTAATTAATTAAAATCTGTTTAATTCAATTATTTTTTCATGTGGTCTATTGTTTTTTAGGCAATAACACCTTAAACACAATCAACAATAGCACAAATGAGGTAACCCACATTCAAACAACATAGAGCTTACCTCACTTGTTCTATTGTCGATCCATATACTTTAATACAATTGGATAAAAATTTATATTTTGATGGTAATTGAAATGTGATAAATGTTTCAGACAATTTTTTCTTTTGTTTTTCACCTAAAATCATTTATTTATTAATTAATTGTTAATTAATTATTAATTTAATGATAGTTTATTGTTAATTTATTTATTAATTAATTGTTAATTTATTTATTAATTTATTGTTAATGTATTTATTAATTTATTGTTAATTTATTTATTAATTAATTGTTAATTTATTGATAATTTAATGTTAATTAATTGTTAATGTATTTATTAATTAATTGTTAATTTATTTATTCATTTCTTGTTAATTTATTTATTAATTAATTGTTAATTTATTTATTAATTTATTGTTAATTTATTTATTAATTAATTGTTAAACTATTTATTAATTAATTGTTAATTCATTGTTAATTAATTGTTGATTAATTGTTGATTAATTGTTAATTTATTGTTAATTTATTGAAAATTTATTGTTAATTTATTTATTAATTAATTTTTAATTTGTTTATAAATTAATTGTTAATTTATTTATTAATTTATTGTTAATTTATTTATTAAATAATTGTTAATTTATTGATAATTTATTGTTAATTTATTGATAATTTATTTATTAATTAATTGTTAATTTATTTATTAATTAATTGTTAATTTATTTATTAATTAATTGATAATTTATTTATTAACTAATGGTTAATGTATTGCTAACTAATTGATAATTTATTGTTAATTTATTGTTAATTCATTTATTAATTAATTGTTAGTTTATTGATGGTTCCTTAATTATTAATTAGCTATGAATTATTTTTCAACTAGAAACTATTTATTGTATTTATTATAATCTTCCAACAAAAACAGTTTTCCTAAAAGAATTTTATTTTATTTTATTTTAAGAAACTTTTATTTTAATTGGTTTAGTTTTGTGTTCACCATTAGAATAAATTATAAAATATTTAAATTTATTATAATTTATTATAATAAGCTAAAATTAATTACAATTTATTGTAATACATTATAATTAATTTTCAACATCTTTTTACAATTTTTCTCCTTCTATTAATCTATAATTTTTTAATCATGTACCAAGTCATTTTTGAGTTCTTTATGGATGACAAAGATGTGAAAAACAATAACATAAAATATTAAAAAAAAAAACAAGACAATGGTAATTAAATAAAAAAGTCATCGCATTAAATAAAAGAATAACAATGAAATAACAAATAAATAAAGAAACATAATAAAATAAAATAAAAGATAAACAATAAATTAACAGTTAAACAAATAAAAACAATGTAACAAGGATAAAAAGAAAGAAAAATAATAAAATAACAAGAATAAAAATAATTAAATAAAAAGAAAACAATCAAAAAAATAATTCAAAAAGAACAATGAAATATCATTTAAGTAAGGAAAAGAAAACACAATAAAACCACAATTAAGTAAAGAAAAACAATACAATAGAAATTAAATAGACATTAATATAATTTAACAAAAATAACAACAAGAAAACAGCAATTAAGTATAGAAAAACGATAAACTGACAAATAATTAAATAAAAACTATAAAATAAAGAAATAAATAAAATCTATAAAATAACCAAATAAACAAAATCTATAAAATAACAATTGAATAAAGAAAAATAATAAACTAATACTTAAATAAATAAAAACTATAAAATACAAAAACAATAAACAAACAATTAAATAAAGAAAAATATAAAATAACAATTAAGTATAAAACAAAACTAATAATTAAAAAGATTAAAAGTATAAAATAATAACTAAATAAAGAAAAACCATTAACTAACGATCAAATAAAGAAACACAATACAATAAAAGTTAAATAAGGAACAACATTAATTTAAAAAAAAAACATAATTGACTAAACAAAAAACAATACAATAACAATTGAATAAAGAAAAACAATAAAATAACAATTAAATAATTAAAAACAATGAAACATCAATAAAATAGAGAAAAATAAATATATGAAAATTAATAAATTAGGAAAAAATATAATTGAACAAAATGAAAACAATTAAATAAAAATATAATCGAATAAAAAGAACAACAATACAATAATAATTAAATAAATAAAATAATATGACTGAACAATAAACAACAATAAAACAACAATTACATAATGAAAAACAATAAAACAACAAATAAATAAAAAATATAATTGTATAAAAGAAGAACATAACAATTGAATAAGAAAAACAATAACATAGCACTTAAATAAGAAATCTAGTTGTCTAAAAGAAGAAGAACATAACAACAACTGAATAAGGAAAACAATAACATAGCAATTAAACAAAAAATATATTTGTATAAAAGAAGAACAATATAACAAGAATTAAACAAAGAGCAACAATAAAACAACAATTCAATTAAAAAAAATAGACTTGAACAAAATAAAAACAACCAACTGAAAAATAAAAGAACAACCACACAGTAATAATCAAATAAATAAAGAGAATATAATTGAATAATAGAAGAACAATAACACAACAATTAAATAAAGAAAAACCATAAAATAACATTTAAATAAAATAACAATGAAATAAAAATCAAATAAAGAAAAAAGAATATAAAGGAAAATAAGAACAATAAAATAACAATTAAATAAAAAATACATAATTGATCAAAGGAAAAACACTTAAAATATGGAAAAACAATGAAACAACAATTAAACAATGAAAAACAATAAAATAACAACTAAAAATAGAAAAACAATAAAATAGCAATTAAATAAAGAAAAACGATAAATAACAATTAAAAAAAACAAAAATATAATTAAATAAAGAAAAACAATAAAAATTAAATTAAATAAAAAACAAATATAATTGAACAAAGGAGAAACAATTAAGTAAAGAAAAACAATAAAATAGCAATTAAATAATAAAAAAATTGAACAAAAGAAAAAGAATAAAATAACTATTAAATGAACAAAAATATAATTAAATAAAGAAAAACAACAAAATAACAATTAAATAAAGAAAAAAATAATTGAACAAAGGAAAACAATAAAACAACAATTAAATAAACAAACATACAATTCAATGAAGAAAAACAATAAAAAAAAACAATCAAATAAAGAAAAACAATGAAATAACTATTAAATGTAGAAAAAATAATTAAACAAAATGAAAACAATAAAACAACAATTAAATAAACAAAAATATAATTAAACAAACAAAAATATAATTAAACAAACAAAAATATAATTAAATAAACAAAAATATAATTAAACAAACAAACATATAATTAAATAAAGGAAAACAATAAAATAACAATTAAATAAAGAAAAATATAATTGAACAAAAGAAAAACAATAAAATAACAATTAAATAAAAACAGTATAATTGAACAAAATAAAAACAATACAATAACAATTAAATAAAGAAAAAATATAATTGAACAAAAGAAAAACAATTAAATAACAGTTAAACAAAGAAAAAATATAATTGAACAAAAGAAAAACAATGAAATAACAATTAAATAAAGAAAAAATAAAATTGAACAAAAGAAAAACAATAAAATAACAATTAAATAAAGAAAAAATTAAATTGAGCAAAAGAAAACAATAAAATAACAATTAAATAAAAAAAATAATTGAACAAAACAAAAACAATAAAATAACAATTAAATAAACAAAAATATAATTAAATAGAGGAAAACAATAAAATAACAATTAAATAAAGAAAAAATATAATTGAACAAAAGAAAAACAATAAAATAACAATTAAATAAAAAAAAGATATAATTGAACAAAAGAAAAACAATTAAATAAAAAAAAGAGAAAAAACAATTTCCCTCCGAATCGAATTTCTCACTTGACCCTCCCCAGTTGAGTCTTAATGACCCAAAAATTCCCACGAGGGAAATTTCTGCTGTCGAGAGACTCGCCATTTTGATTTCTTCAAATTAATTTGTTTTCTTCTGATAAATATTCGAACTTTATTTTACTTTTCTTTTTCACTGAATTTATGTTTTATTTTTTATTTTATTAATAAATTTTAAGGGTAACCTAGTATATATATATATATATATATATATATATATTATCACTCTTGGGAAATAAATTATTATTATAACACATTTAAAAAAAACATATTTTATATGTAAACCGTTCAAGCGTTTATTGAGGTTTTCAACTTGTCTTATCGTTGTTCTATGCTTAGAATGAGGGTTTGAAGTAAAATTCCACAAGACATAAATAAAGGTATTTTAAAACTATCTTTTTGTACTGACATGTTTCTTATATTACTTTATAATCATCAGAATTTAAAAATCGAAGCAAATATTTTTTAAAAATATATAAATTATTACTTATACATGATACAAAAATGAGTCTTAAACATACACTAAAAGGTTTGAGAACATAACTACAACCTGTAACCTTTCTTGATCGTAACCTGGTAACCATTAGGCTTGGTGGTTATTAGCATTCCTGTTTTTACATTTTTGGACTGTACTGTGATGGCCGACACCCTAAATATAACTCTATGCAGTTGGATTACAGTTGGATTACAACTGCAAGCACGTTCGGGAACTGTGCAATCATTCAAATTTCTTCGTATTTATGAACTTTCTGCAAATGTTATGGTATAAAAATCATGTTTTTTTTATATATTAAAAGTTATAGAAAACGGCGAACCTAAACTAACTCTTGTGATCTCTAGAAATCTATTTCTGATTATAAATCAATCTAGAAAATTACTTACTGAATATGGAACTGCCACCATAATCTTCTTCAACTATAGCATTGTTTAGTAAAAATAGTTTCAGTTTTGAATTTATACATAC
>JARUHE010305573.1:0-12461 GCA_031471125.1 Archaeomysis grebnitzkii | reverse complement strand
CTGGACAGTTAAGACAAACAATTTTTGTTTATGGAAGTTCTCTGTAACTCTTAAAAAAAATTTGTTTAACACTAATTGATTTTCATGTGCAGACGACGACGACGACGACGACGACGACGACAACGACGACGACGACGACGGAAAATTAAAACCTATATAGAGCTTTTTCCTAACGGAACGCTCGATAAAAATGATTTATTGCAATCACTATTTTGCATTTTTTTAATGTTAATTCAGTTTACAAATTACAATTAATAGTCTTATTTTTGATTGGTATTGTTAACAATTTCTATTATTAAAACATTTATGTAAAATTTATGCACGGTTAACTGGCAATCATTTTTTGAAGTTATTGGCACTCTGAATTATTTTTTAATTTATTCTCATTGAACATTATTCATAGCAATTCTTATAATTACCTATTGTATAATTCATAACTTCCATAGTTATTGGACATAATGATTAAATAAATTGTTCATTTGAATTATTATTCAATTAACTTTTATATAAATTCATCTACTTATTAAATTTATTTTTTTATCTCCTTGCATATTATTTTATATTTCATTTACAATAAGGATAGGTAGTTTAACATGCAGAATGTATTCGTGTTCCTTCAATATTTTTTAATAGTTATAAAGTTTGTATATATTTGCTTTATAGTGATTTCAAATTTATTAGTAAGTCATATTTTTAGTATTTATCAAGAATGAAGTTAATTAAAGTATATCAAAGTCTATTCTAAATAGTATATAAAACTTTACAAATCTTATCATAAAGATAACCATACTTGAATAAACTAGTGTCAAAATATGTCAATATAAACGTTATATGTATTTTTTACTGAATATCTATATTCTATTATTAACATTATTCTAAACTAATATTTCTAGTGTATGTAACCTTTCATATTCTTTACATGTATCTAAAATATCCTGTTTTGCAGGGCTGTCCATGTGTTTTTTTCAATAAAATTGGAGCCATCTTTTATTTTACTGGACCCTTAGAAAAATTACAGAACCGACCCATACATTTCAATTCTAATAGGGTATCCGTAGGATGAATATCCTAACCAAGTTTTATCGCAATCTACTTGTACTACCTTTCTAAATTAGTTCAAACATATATTTTGTATAAATATTTGAAGAAAATTTATACTTTCTAAAAGTAGGACAACTGGCTCACTGATCCGTAATATACTTTAAACATAAACATGTATCCATATGCCATATATTAACTATGCAGAATAATCATTCAAATATCATAACCTAGGATAACAAAAATTTATATAAATATTTACAGACAAGCTGTCTAGTTGACGTAAATTGGCCTTGGAAAACAACATATTTTGATTAAACTTTAAATAGTTACACATAATATAATCAACATTTGTATCGTCATTTCTTCCTTGACATTTGGATTTGTTTATCCATTATCTTGTATGGCCAATTTGACTTTGTATTCAATACAATAAAATATTCTTTAGCATGGTAGGCCTAATTTAGGAATTTGAATTGCATTTTAAATCAATATTTAAAGTAAAATAAAACAATGGTACAATACAAATATATTTTAGGTTTATAGATATATATATATATAGAACTCTTCATACATAGTACATAAAAATACATTTATATGTTACTTCTTATATAGTTTAAATTAATGTAAAATATGTTCTTTATAATATTTACATAATATATTAACTAAATTTTAACAGCGAATTGGGAAATAAAAATTTATTTTTAATTAAAAATTTTCTATGCTTAACTTTTAAGATCAGCAAATAACCTCTCTTTGTTATATGAAGTGGTAGAGATTTAATTAATTTTTAATTAAAGGTTTTGTCTACAGAAAAATATTAATTAAATAAAAAATGGTGAAGAATATGAAGAAAAAAAGATGGCTAAGAGGATCACATGTTATATAGCACTAAAGCTAAAGAGATATACAGCACCATGATGTTGACAAAAACATAAGGTCTGACCAACGTAATCAATGAAGAGAGAAAAGAAAACATTAGAAAGGAGGAAGACTAAATACTATTCGCAGTGTAGGGTAAAAAATTGATGAAATCCCATGAACAAATTATGATTGATCATAAAATATTTGTAAACAAACAAATGTATAACCTGCCGTGAACAATACACTAACAGAACCACAAGTACAACCTAAACAAAATATTGGACAGCACCACAAAAACAATACAAATCAGTCATTTTAAAATGATAAAAGAATTCATTCACTTATAATATAACTAAAAAATTGGCAAGAGTATCTATCATTTAAAACTGAACACTTTATATTCTTGGCCATGATGTCCTTTCATAAGAACACAAAACTAAAACTTCAATATGGAAGTGCTTATTTGCACCTTTTTCATTTTAATACAAACATTCAATCAATAATACTTTTTTGTTCAATAGATACACAGATATATAAATTTGTGCGAGTGACAGAGATTCCAAACAACAATCAGAAAAATTTTAGTTAAAAAAACTCTGCAACTTTTATCATGATTTTTAAGATTAAGTTTATGCTTTTCATTTGTGGCAATGTTCTGAAGTTTAAATTGTCAATTATGTATCATTAATATAGATTCTCAATACTTTAATAATTATATTTATTTAAGATATATAGTTTTTAAATTCTACTTCTATATTTTTTGCATGCAAAGTTAATTTTCTAATTCCCTGTTCCATCCTTTTCTATAATTAAAATATTCAAAATGGTGTCCACATATAATTTAAGAAAACAGTTTCTTCCATATAAAAATAAATTAAAGATTACAAACATAATTAAATTTAGTAAATCTTTAAAATAAAAAGTAATAAATTAAACTTTTTTGTAATTATTATATTTGAAAATAACACCAAAGTAAATTTATTCATAAATAATAAAATGCTGAACATGAAAGTAAATTAAAATTTGTGCTATGTATTGATAGGTTATTCGTTGCAAGTAATTTTGATAGCCAAGTCAAAAGGAAAATTCAGTGACTGTAAACATAACTTTCAAATATTAAAAAATTAAAGAAAAGAAGTTCTTTAAAATTCGTTGTGCAAACAGAAGTTTGTGAAACAATTGTAAGAAAAACTGTTGCATAATTCTCAGATTGTATATTAATCAAAGCTTTATAGATTAATTTAAACTTATAACAAAAAAGTAATTATAAAAAAAAATTCATTACAATTAAAGAAACTTTTTTTCATAATGTTTAAAAACTATTTATATAAAATCTACATAATTGAAGTAAACATAAATTGTGCAATAAAATTATTTTAGGAGAAGTGATAGTTTTTGTTTCTATTTTAAATGAAGGAAACAAACGAACGAATTTTTGGTTTGACCATATAAAAATAAACTAAGTTATTAATCATGTTTTTCGACTAAATCTTCAATAGTATTTCCATCACAGCTAAAAGAAACCATCACATGCAGCATGAAAACAAAATTTCACCGGAGCTTATTTCAAGAACTTTATTGACATCTTCTGCTCGACGTCGGTTCTTTCCAATGCATGACAAAATTCTTCGAAGCTTATCATCTGGTCGCCATCTTTATCGGCCTCAATGATCGTACGTTCGGCAATGCTGTTCAGTTGGTCGTCGCTGAAATATTGTTGAATTAAAACTAATTTTCTCTGAGGTAATCTTAATTTTATCAATATTTTATTTTGCACTAATATCAATTGAAATGATAAGGCATAGCTATATAAACAATAATTTAAAGAAAGTTTATATCAATATGAACATTTTTGATCACCAATTTACAGATGTTAGAATACTAGCCAAACAGCAAAATACAAATTTAAAAAAAATTACTCATGAAAATGTTAATTGGAAAGACACAGAAACAGCTTTTGTTTATTAAACATTGACAGTTCTTCAAACAAAAAACTTTAACCAAACTTAATAATTTTCAGTTTTAACAAAAAAATGTAGAAAATAATTTTAAAATACTGTATATATTCCTACCATTACTAATTAATCAGTGAACGAATCTTTACGCAAATCTTTTGGCAAAATATTTCAAGATAGCTCAATGATTTAAACAAATCTTAACATTTATATGTAGAAGGACAGATAGAACAACTTTTGTTAAATAAACATTGATCTAACTCTTCAAAATAAAAAAATAACTCAATGTGACCGACCAATGATGGAATAGCATTACCAAAGAAACTTCAAATTTATTTCAAACTTTCACTTTACTTAGAAACATTAAAGACTAACTGATAAAACATTGATTCTAAAAACCCATTATGTTTTATGAACAACCTAATTATTTTTTATAAGATTGAAATATGAGAAATTGGGTAATTTTACATATTATTTTATCTATAGTTTGAGTCTTATGCATTTGAAGATTTATTTTTCTTGTATTAGCCAAGCCAAATGAATTATAATCAATAAAATATTTTACTCAACAGTCACAAAAATAAAAATGTTTGATTTAATTCAATTATTCAACTTAGTTTATACTGAACTGGACTAGAAACTACAACATAATAACCCATCAACTTAACAAGCATGAGTAAATACTATCCATTAAAAGCTGTGTTTATATATTAAAAATGTTTCTAAAATTGTGTAAATTTTAATACAATTATATTCTATACATTAACTTTTTTTTCATTTATTTCCAATAAAATAATCTCTAAACCTTCAAAAAAAATTGGTTAATCATGAATTTGATGATAAATTGGCTAAGTCTAAAAAATCCTAAAATGTCTTATTTAAAAAATATAAAATTTTGACAAAAAAGTTCTTCATTTATTTTAAATAGACTTTTCTCTAAATCTTCGTTAACGATGGATTTCAACTTTCTTATAAAAGTTATGCTATAATAATTTAATACTGATTTGACAAAAAAAACCTCTGTGACACCAGTGTGGAATGTTATGCTCTTTATTTTCATACCAATGTTCTACAAATGGAACATAGAATTTGTTAATTTGTAGTTAAAAAGGGAGATATTTTTTTATTGGTATGTATTAATTAATCCAAAAAGAAAAACACTTAACCCATCAGCGCCGGAATTAATTTTTTTTATTAAAATTAATATTGAACAAACTACAAAGAAAAATAATAAAGTTTTATTTTCCTTTAAAAGATATTCAAAAGGACAAACAAAAAAAACCATATGTTGCCTGTATGCAACACTAGGGCTATCATATTTGTAGTTTAAAAAAGAATAAGTATTGTGTTGCATATATGCAACGCTAGGCTATAATGCGTTAATTAAGACATACCAATAAAAAATACCTCCCTTTTCATCTATAAATTAGCATTAAAATTAACAAATTCTATGTTTCATTTGTGGAACATTGGTATGAAAACAGTTAAACAAACTTTTAGGTAAAATATTTTTTTATTGTTTTGAAAAACAGCAAAATTTCGGTAGTCCACAATTCATCCACTGCCCAACACCAACAGTCAGAGGTCATTTATATAAGCTGGTTTTTCAAACACAGCTTAGCAAGTAAACCAATTTAACCAAAGGTAAGACATACATTTTTCCAAAATATTAACTGAAATACATTAAAAGATTATGTAGTACTGACTAAACATTAAGCAACAAGAATCATCTTAAAATATTGTATGAAATAAACAATTATTTTTTGTTCAACTTGAACCTTGGTCTAGAATAAAACTGAATCATGAAACATAAATGTTAAGAATTGCTTCAAATACATTACAAGCAAGAAAAATTGTCTGGTTCCCAATAGAACCTAGATTTTTTAACCAAACAAGTTAGTTGTCTTTTACAGCCGTAAAAATATATTTTTATAAAACATTAAATCATTATTTACATTGAAGAACTGGGCAAATACTACCAATGTAACTCTTCTCTTACATAGTTTTTGATTGCGTATTCCTAACTTTCTTCTATAAACATTAACATTAATATCATCAGAAATCTTAGCAACAAATTTTACAAAATACTTAATTCTCTTTACTTTTACAAAATAATATATTAATTAGAAATTATTGTACATACACATTGTTTGGTTACTAAAGTGAAGGCTGCAATAAAATGAATGATTTTTATCTGCACATTAAACACTTTCTTCTCACAAACATTAATTATATAGTCTGGGTTACCAAGATATAATTACAAGTATAAAATAATCAATTAATAATATTTTACCTAATATTCTCTCCAACCATCATATGCAAAACTGCTAACAGTTCATCTCGAGAAATCCTTTCGTCATCATCAAGGTCGTACATTTTGAAGGCAACTGCAAAATGATAAAAATGTCAAAATCTGAGGTGAAAAGAGTATTAAATGTAGAAAATAAAGAATGGGTAAGGAATCAAGAGGAGATACAAAAAATTAACCAATCAAATTTTCCATATTTCTCATTTTGATAGAGTTCATTTGGATTTTGAGTTTTTGACATTCATTAATGTTGAAATGGTTTGCTTATGTCACTACATGATGAAATGTTGATGTTATATTTAGGTTAATTCAGTTTAAGAAATCAGTTTCAAAGATTACTAAAAATAAAGGCAGATAATTTTTATTATAATGACAATATCCCCCAAAAATACAATTTTGGATGAATGAACAAAGAAATCAGCAAATGACAAGTAAACTCACATCGAAGCTTTTCTTCTCTGCTATTTAGTTTGTTCTCTTGTGCTTTTTTCACAGGTCGGAAATGTGCCAACACAGTTACGAACTGCTTGAAATTCACTCTATCATCTTGACTTTCCTGTAAAATTTTAATAATGTTGATTAATAATATAATTCTATTACAGGTTTGTATTAACCATTCTTGGATGTGAACAACACCTCAATTTAAATATATTTCTATCAGCTGAACAAAACAAACTCATCACTACCAAACATATACATTATACTGAACATGTTATCCTTTACTGTCATATTCTTTCCCAGCAGAGACAACTACTAATCACCTTTTTCTAACCTGTGAGAGCACCTAATCAGAATGGATTGATATCTGGACTCCATATAAAGCAAATAAATATGATAGTGCCATTCATAAACAATTGCGAGAAACTATACACATTTTACAAAGAATAGCCATGTTCACAGAACATTATTCGTAAAATTATATATAAAATATTAAAGTGTAAACTCATGGATAGTAACTAGAAAGAAATAAAGCAATACAGCTATCAGTAAAGGACTACAGTATGTTCATTTTTCAACTATTTCAGTTATACTCAGTACCAGAAATGAAATATTTCATTAATGCTACACAAAAAAAATTGATAACAAAAACTTACTTTGAAAAATGCATGAACAATTCTATCGCCAAGCGGATTGATGGCCAGTTCTGGAATTCGTAGGAAATCTTCCCTTGATAAGGATCCATTGTCTCCTTTATCTAGGCTGGTAAACCGGCTATACAAGCGCTTAATTTGACTTGGTAGAACTGAAAAATTGAAACAAACTTATGTTATAACCAAGCCAAGTAGAACAAAGGAACATTTAAATGAAATCTAAGATTTCAGATCACTATATATTACTTTTATTTAATAATCGGAGGACATGTCACCAATGTCTCATTTGTAGTCAAAACTGTTTGTTTAAATATGAAAAATTGGCTATGTTTATACAACTTTTTTCATAAAAACCCTTTATCTCAATAATTATTGTTTGGTAACCTTTAAGGTACACTTCATAACTGTTGAGATAAAAATGATGACTGTAGGTCAATAAATAAGAAACTTGAATGTTTTACTTGAATATGAAAATATGGCTATCGCCACAAAAAAATCATAAAAACCTTTTTATCTCAATAATAATAAGTTTGTTTTTTTAAATTTTTGCCTGGTTAATCTTAATCAGTTTAATCTACAGTTCATAGCTGTTCTTTTAAGATATAAGCAAGAACTATAGGTCAACAATAAAAAACTTAAATGTTTTACTTTAATATATGAAAATAGTAATCTCCACTAAAATATTTCATGAAAATCCTTCTCAATAATTAGAAGTTTTTTTAAGAATAATAACTACAGCTTTTATATAACACAGACACTATTTAATACTTCTCAGCGCTTCACATATTTAGGCCTTATTACCATTACCCACATGAAGTGATGTGTACCCTAAGGATATGCGGCCGACATATGACGCTTCCTTCAAGACGGGGTAAGCTTAGCATATAAGATTTTAAGAGAATTCAGCTACATTCAAATTCTCAATGAAATAGCCTTAGAGCAGACTCACCAATGAGATTTGCTTATGCAGCATTAATCTCCAGGCAGACAAGAAGGCAAAATTAAGTGATGATTTCTGAGTTTCTATAGTTGGCTCAAATGGCAATGTTGCTTTTTTCATTGCAAGTTTACAAGCTTTCAGGGTTTTAAGGTTAGTTTATATTTATGCCAGGTTAGGTTAGGTTAGGTAAGGTAAGATAAAGTAATATTTTGCCAAATACGTGAAATAACATTAACAGTTGGTTTTTGAAGACTGTAATTTTATGATTACTTCTTAGGAATTTTTCATTTTTAGTACATTTGGTACTTTTTAATTAGGATATAAACTAGGCTTGGCCCTATAGTTCCTCCTGTTTATTTATTTATGCATTATACAGATGAGAAGGTGGGGCTAGGTGATGTTTTTAGAGTTCTATAGTGCCTTATATTTATCACAAACCTTGATTTTTATATTACCAAAATCTGACCAATCTAGTTCATATTTTAACAAATTACTTTTTGAGTTCTACTTTTGGTATTTTTTTATCTTCACAAATGAGCAGCTTAGACATGCCATCTATTTCAGTGTTTCATCAACTTTGATCAAAAGAGCATGGAGTGTTGCTATTGTAAATGAATGGTGAGTAAACAGTTTTATATTTGTAAAAACTGTTTATAAAATAGCTATATAAACAAAATCAAGAAATATAAGCGAATGAAGGTGCTTAAACCGTAGTATAAGCACCATATTTCCTTCTTGGTTTTGTTTATAAAGCTATTTTATAAATAGTTTCTGCAAAAAAAATTACTGTTTTTAGTTTACGGCTAATTTGACAGTTGTCGTACAGCGAATCTGAAAATTTACCATCATATTTATTTATTATTTTATTTTATAAATTGTGGAACTACAATTTAATATCTTAAATCCTACTATAAAATTTAAATACTAATGGCAAAATAGTCAAGCAGGAAATTCCATTTTTGGATACATTAGAAGTAAAAATGGATTAATTTTTGAAATGTATCGCAAACCCACAAATTCACTATTTATATCCACTTTTTATCATCCTACAGTTATAATGAAAAGAAACCTATCATTTCCTCCCAGTTTCTCACAGCTTATAGAGTGTCACTCTACTTACACTGACAATGAAATAAACCGAATTCACAAAATTTTCAAAAAATTGAAATATTTTCCCTATTTTATCCATGAAGCTCATTCGTCTGCTCGCAAGTGCCTTTTTTCAACTGCTCCTTCGGTATCATTCAATCCTGATAATAATGAAGTTATATGTTTATCATTCAACTGGCAAAATGATTTGTTTCAGACTAAATTTAATAAAATGGGTTACCATATTGTTCATAAATGTCCTTCAACAACTTCTCAGACACTGATAATAAACAGAGCATCTACCGAGTTAACTGCGAATGTTTATAGGATTCCATGTTCAGATTGTGACAAATGCTATTTTGGAGAAACTGAACGTTCATTTGACACGCGAATCCGTGAACACAAATATGACATCTGACTCGCTAAATTACTCAATGCCATTTTCAACCATATACAAAACACAAACCACATCCCTGATTGAAATTCTTCATAATTAATCTATAAATCATCAAACTACATAAAAAGATGACTGGTTGAATCAGCACACATAGCTAAATATCCACACATGAATACATCACCTGGTTCATTCTATATTAATAACATATTTAATGACAACATTCTTCAAAATGCTCGATAGTTCGTTGTTTTTAATTTTTATATTTTGTTTTGTATTGAAGAATGGTTATTGAAAAAATAAATAAGGGAAAAAATTTGAGAAGGGAATTTTAGCTTGTTTTTCTAGTTCTTGATATATGGAAATGACAAAAAATATTTTTTTGAAAGTAAAAATAGAGCAAAATCGTTTTTATAGAAATCAATGAGAAATTATCTAAAAATGTAAACTCAAGCTGAACAAAAACATTTCTGAAAAATAAAGATATTTTGTAAATCAACCAATTTATGCTGACAATTAGCGGCAAATATTAAGCACAACAGAAAACTATGTTTCCACACGCATAATATTTTTTACTCAAGATTTGGATATGCTTTAAACGAATATGAAAGGTAAAATTGGCAGAAATGAAGATCAAAGTTCCTAAAGAGAATTCAAATTTTTATTTCCTCGTACTGGAATTAAAAACCATCTGGTTTTCAATTTAATTAAAACACGCTGAAACAGTTAATAAAAGCCGCTATGCTCACGCAATATTTCAATTGCTTTTTCGGTGAAAGTTGAACACAACCAATAGATCGCGTCGCATGCTGTACGAAAACTGCATTATTTAAGGAAAGTTTAGCATTATCATGACCCATCAAACAAAACCAAAACTGACTTTGCTCCTCAAATGGTTTTCAGTGGCCATTGCAGTTTCTCACTCTTGATGGACATGTTTCCACTTCTACAACTGTAAGGGAACTGCCCAAAGTCAGCAAGTTAAGGGGCGTATCTCCGCGGAGTATTAAACGGTCCTATTAGAGTTGGCGAGAAATTTTAAATGTGGTTTCAATTGCTATTTCATTATCATAACTTATACAATACGGTTAAGGAGCAGCTATTGCAGTTTTCTAACTCTAGAACGAACATGTTTACATCTCCACAAACCTTGACAAACGTAAGGGACCTGCATACATAAATGGTACATGGTAAGAGTTGGCGGGAAATTTGAAATGTGGTTTTAGATTTAGGCATCTGAAGTAAGTATTTATATTTTTATATTATTACAAGTGAACCATAGATTTCTGCCACAAGTGTATCTAAAACTTTTTTAAGGATACAAAAAACGAACACTTTGGTAAAAGAATTATTTCATATGGTGTGTTGGCTAAACTTTACTTTAGATCCCTTAATTAAATCTTACAACTTTAGCAATACAGTACTATCAGTTTAGGGAGGTTTTTAGTTGTTCAATGTTAACATTAATTTATGATCTATGTTATGTCAGGTAATGTAAAGTACTATTTCACAAAATAAGTGAAATATTAATGTTTTTCATGTTCAGTACTTTTTTATAGGGATCTAAAGTAAAATTTTGCTGGTGTGTTTTTTGTTTGTCTTACAAATACCAAATTAGTACCTTGAATTGATTAAACTGGTAACCATTGTCAAGATTAACAATAAATATAGGGCATAACAGAAAACACAACTAGAGAAGTAATTTTTTACCAATGTTCAATTTTTTATCCTTAACAAAAAGTTTTAAATACACTTGTGGCAGAAATCTATGGTTCACTTGTAATAATAGAAAATAGAAATACTTATTTCGGATGCAGAAACCAGATTTGGAATTTCTTGCCAATTCTTGAAGTGCGTATATGTATCCCTACGCTGAGGTAAGCAGTTTCATTATGTTTGTGGAGATGGAAACATGTCTGGTCTAGAGTTAGAAACTGCAATAATTGCTTCTCACCGGTATATAAATTAGTGGCCAGGGTAAATTATAAGAATGAAATGACAATTGAAAGTTGAAACCACATTTAAGATTTCCCACCAGCCCTAACAGGATAACAGACAACTTGAGACAAGTGTAGGCTGCTTAATTTGTTGACTGGTCAGTTGTCTTAAAGTTGTGGAAATAGAAACATGTGACACATGTCTGGCTTAGCAATGGCCACCGAAAACCAATTGAGGACCAAAGTTAGGTTAGATCTTGTTTGGTGAGTCACGACAATGCTAAACTTTCCTTGAATACTGAAATATGGTGTGCTCCCAATTTCTGTGCAAAATTTTTTTTCCTAAAGGCTTTGATGTGTTTTAAACGAATATGAAGGTTAAAATTGGCGGAAATGAAGATTAAAAGCCCCTAAAGATATTTAAAAAAAAAAACCACTAAAGTTCTCGAAAATTAAATAATTTAGTGGGTCAAAGTTACGAACGTGGACACACATGTTGCTTTTTTAATACAATTTTGTTTACCAAAATATCTTTATAAAATGTTTCAATATAGATAAATATTGTTATTCAAAAACAATAATTTAAATAAATGCATTAGAAAATATAAAAACATTATATATAGCACAATGAAATTGTACGTCTGACAGACGACTGCTTGAAGCCAACCAATCATAACAGGATTCTCACCTAGGCTAAGCTCAGTGTTTTTGGCCACCGAAAACCATTTGAGGAGCAAAGTTAGGTTAGGTTGGCGTTTTCTGGGTCATGATAATGCTAAAATTGGCTTAAATACTGATTTATACTTGCAATAACCCTAACAGAAGACTGGCAGACCTCGATGAAA
>JARUHE010305562.1:0-12463 GCA_031471125.1 Archaeomysis grebnitzkii | reverse complement strand
GCGCTCGGCCGATGCGCCGGGATATTTTAATATTAAGCCGCCTTGGGCGATGATTTCGGCGCTTGAGCCGGGGCTGACAAAACCGTTGCCGTCGGCGTCAACGCCGTTATTGCTAAAATCGAATCGAAATATCTGCCCTGCAGTGTCACCGACAAATAAAATATCCATGGTGCCATCGCCGTCAACATCAACGGGGCTAGGGTCTGCTGCAATCGGATAGTTCATCTCTGCGATGGATAGGTTTGGTATCAACCCGTTGCTGAGCTGTTTTCCGGCCCACCAAAACGGTATTCCTGTATCCGCGTCAAGCAGCAACACTTGGTTGCCGCGCGGAACCGGTTTTATCGCGGAATCAAGAATTGGCGAATAGCCGCCACTGATCAAAACCAAGCGCCGTGTCTGACCGTCAAATTTTAATTTCACCATTTGTGGTGTGGCCCAGCTTTGACCGATTGAAGAATCAAATGCCTGGCCAATTTTAGTGTTTAAATCAGGGAACTCCCAGAGCGGTTTTACTTTGCTCTGAAAAATCCCTGCAATATTAAAAGCGGTAAATTTATTGCTGCCACGACCTTCGCCTGCAACAAGGCGCAAATATTCGTTACTGTCTACTGTTCCGTTGTTGTTGTCGTCATCATGAAGCGCAGCAAACTGACCGTCCCAGCCGTAAGCAAAAGCAGCTGCTAGCGCGGGGTTAAAGTGTCGATATGCAGTTTCAAAATGCCGCTTCGGTAAGTAGGCGGCGAGCTCCTTGCCTGCGCCATTGATAAAGTGAACCATCCCGCTTGAGGAGCCTGCGACAGTTAGTTGGTTGGTCGAATCGCCGTCAGCGGTAGAAACGGAGGCACTAATTCCGGCGAACTCATCACTAACGCGTATGACCAACGGCCGGCTATGGATAAAAGCGCCCATATAATGATTTGAGTCATCGGTTTTGCCGTCTAGATCGTCATCGTTAACATCGAGTCCAAGGATCCAATCTACGACCTTTTTTGGCGCATCGACGCCTGAATTTCCGCTGATTACACGGGCCATTTTTGCGATCGCTGCGGGATCGGATGAACGCAAGAGATTCTGACGACTACTTCCCCAGCCGTTGATGTCGGTATAAATTTTCCGATCATTGGCGACGTAGCTGTCGGTTAGTCGCGACGCCGCGCCGCCACCTAAGATTTTATCGCCATCGGCGATAAACGCGCCGTTTGGTCTGGTTTGGTTTGAGCCGTCATCGTTCTGTGCCGTCCAGAAATTAGTGCTTTTTGGGTTGATCGCATTACCTTCAACCACCACGGGTTTCTTGTAATAACCCGCGATCACCGCTTCATCGTTAACAATTTGGCGACGATATTTTTTTAGATTACCCCGCCACGCCATACGACTAGTCGGTTCAAATGTGGAATAGATATAATTAACGCCGGTTTTGAATTGGCTCCCTGCAGCGGCGGCACTACCCGGTGTTGCAATCGAGTAATTACTAGTCTCGAAGCTGCTAAAAATTTCATAAAGCGCATTGCTAAGTTCTTGGCGGTTGGCCGCTGGGTAAAGCTTCCCTCCGCCGGCGACAGCTAAACGATTGAGCAAAGCATCAGTCCGCGACAGTCCGTAGCCAATGGCGAAGGATCGTATCGGTTTGGTTGTGATCGTCGTCCCATTGGCGTCCACGGTCTGCGGCTTGTTGGCCAGCGCTGCATACTCGTTGCTACAGCTGCCATCGTTGGTGGCACAGTTTGCGGCTAAGCCTGAAATAACAGTGGGTCGATTTATGTATTGATCGTCTCTGGTTGGCGAGCCATCGGTTAACAATACAAGGCTGTTTGACTGGCACTCTGCGATAATCGGCGATTTAAATTTGACCTTGTTATCAGCGCTGAAGGTGGCAACTTCGTTGGGATCAGCAAGGAGTTCTACGGTCGGTTTGTAGCTCTTTTTACCGGTGAGGTAGCGCAAGGCCAAAGCCATCGAATCGCCGATATAGGTTGAATTGGTTCCAGTAATGGGGTTCTCAACGATTAATAAACCCACGCGGATCGAAGAATGTTCCTTCCATCTAGTTGGGATAATTCGCACTGCAGAAACACTTTTTTGAATATTGACTTGATTGCTTACACGGGTGTTTCGATCGCGGTTGGCTTGGAAAAGTTTTCCGTTTTCGTAAGACTCAGTTGTGCGTGCTGGTGTGTCACCGTCCCAGCCACGAGTTTCGATCCGATATTCGGTAACCCATTGATCGTGCGGGGTGCCTGGGCTCCGGCCTTGGGTGACGACACCGACGACTTTCATTGCTTTGGTTAGCGGAATTTCGACCCATCCCGCTGTATTTGGAGCGGCATAATATCCAGTGGCTGAATCTAATACTGAGTCAATATTAGAGGCGTTCCAACTTTCAGCATGTTTACGCTCAGAAACAGGTGGATTGTATTCTTGGGCCTCGCCGTTAATAGTCAAGGTGCTTAGCATCAACGCTCGTGCTTTGGAAACCGGCCGCAAAGGAATGCGGATTTGTGTGTTACCCGTGTCAACGGCTTTGGAGTTTGGAATGATGTTATAGGTGATTAAGCCAAAATTGGGTCTTGAAACCGTTCTAAGCGTTTCGCGGATCACCTGGGTCACGCTATTGAAGCGAGAATTGGTCTTCCAGCCACTGGTGCTGAGAACATCGGTTTCTGTGTTTTTTGGTGGATTTGCTAAATAGTTAAGGTAGTTGGCAGTGAATAGTGCAATCGAAGGGAAGTTTTTCCAATGAACTTTTGTGTCAGCGTTGGTAGTCCATAAACTAGGTTTTCCACTGTCGTCCAATGCTTTTCGGTTCGCCCAGCGCTTGTCGCTCGCGGCGTTGAGTCCGTGTAAACCTTCATCTGCTTCACATTCTAAGTAAAGACGGTTTGCGTTCGATGTTTCTTCGGCGCGGGCTTTAGGAATCGTCCAGCGATCGCTGTTTTCATTGCGCAAAGCCATTCTTCCTGAGTAAATGCCGCTGAGTGCCAGCGCGGATTTTGAGGCTTCACATCGATTTTCCCACTTCGAATCTACTTTGGACTTTGTTTTTGGTGAGCGTGGAATGGAGCCATCTGGGCCAAAGTAGTCAAAGCTCGAATCAAAGGGCCCGCTGTAAGTCGTTGCAGGGTTGTAGTCCAGAATTGAATTCGGATCTGCAGCATTCATCGAATTACTATTGTCTAGCAAGAACAGCATATTCGGTGCGGTTTTGGCGATACGATGCTGGTAGATATCCAAGTCAGAGGCAGTGACTAGCTGGGGAAGACCGAGGCAGACTAATAGCAGCCCAACCTTTATATTTGTTCGCTTGTTTTGCTTACTAACAGTCATCCGCTTGTTGGTCATTACGCTGTTCATTGGATCATTATTCTTTTTGCTCGACATATCTCAAGGCAGTATCGTTAGTGGGTCCTAAATTTCATACAATAAAGAAGCCAATTCGTGTTTACATTACGAAGTGAACACCTAACTTGTGAGCCTTGGCGCGTTCTGCACAAGTGGCCGTATTAAAATGCTAAAGTGAACGCGGGTTTAACTTAACAGAGGCAACGATGCAGATAACCTTTTTGGGCCTAGGTGTGATGGGTTTTCCGATGGCAGGGCACCTTGCCGCGGCGGGTCATAAAGTGGTGGTGTATAACCGTAATCAAGAAAAATCGCAGAATTGGCTGCGCCAGCATCAAGGGTCGGTCGCGATGACGCCCGCCAAAGCAGTGGCGCAAGCTGAGGTCGTACTGCTGTGTTTGGGCAATGACGACGATGTCCGCTCCGTGGTTTATGGCGATGACGGGGTGCTGAGCGCAATTGCAAAAGGCGCGGTGTTAGTGGACCATACGACGGCATCAGCGCAGCTGGCGACCGAGCTTGCAAAGGCGGCAAAGGCGGTTGGTGCGGGTTTTATTGACGCGCCGGTCTCAGGTGGGCAAAGCGGTGCCGAAGATGGTCAATTAACCGTAATGTGTGGCGGCACCGAGTTTGATTTTTCGATGGTCGAACCGGTGATTAATTGCTACGCCAAACGTGTCGCTCGAATGGGTGAGGCAGGGGCGGGGCAGATGACAAAAATGGTCAACCAAATCTGCATTGCTGGATTAGTTCAAGGCCTAGCTGAAGGCGTGCATTTTGCGCAAAAAGCAAAGTTAGACCTCGATTTAGTGTTTGATGTGATTGGCAAAGGTGCGGCACAATCGTGGCAAATGGATAACCGGGCGGCAAGCATGGCGCGGGATCAATTTGACTTTGGCTTTGCTGTCGATTGGATGCGTAAAGACCTAGCGATAGTGCTCGAAGAGGCGAGGAAAAATGGCGCACGGATACCTGTCGCCGCATTGGTCGATCAGTTTTATGCGGATGTCCAAGCCGCTGGTGGTGGGCGTTTTGATACCTCAAGTTTGCTGCGCCGACTCAATCAGAATTAGCGGCGCTTTTGCACCCAAAGGGCAAATTCGCAGCCGATTGTAGTTCTGGCCCGCGCTTTTAGGAGCGCGGAGCAGAACTAGAATCGTAGCGAGAAAAAGCCATCTGCGGTGAAAGTAGCCGTCGATTTGCGGCGTTTAGTGGGTCTAAATAACAAAAATCGGCGGATAGTTGCACCCAAAGGGCAAATTCGCAGCCGATTGTAGTTCTGGCCCGCGCTCCTATGCGGTATTGGAGCTGTCGATGATCGTTAGGCGTTTTTCCGCTTGGGCTTGGAGCTTTTCGCTTAGATCAGCGGCGCTCATTGGCTTGCCAAGCAAAAATCCTTGAACCAAGTCGCATTCGCGTTCTCGAAGCAAGTTTAATTGCGCCTCGGTCTCTACACCTTCGGCCACCACCGAGAGGCCGAGTTTCTTGGCCACCACCAAGATGGCGTCCACAATCGATAAATCGTTTTCATCGTGTTCAAGATTTTGAATGAACGTTCGGTCAATTTTGAGCTCATCAAGCGGGAAACGCTTCAAATACGCCAATGACGAATATCCGGTGCCAAAATCGTCAACGGATAAGGAGACGCCGATATTTTTTAGGCTTTTAAGCGTTTCAATGGTGTTTTCAACATCCGCCATAATCACGCGCTCGGTTAACTCGATGGTCAAGTTTTCAGCTTTGATTTTCGACGCGAACAGAAGATCACGCAAGCTGGTGACGACATTGTCTTGAGCAAACTGAACCGAAGAGTAATTAACCGATACCGGCACGACGCAGTCCAACTCTTGCCATTTTGAAATCTGGTTGACGACGTGTTTGAGCACTATATCGCCGACATCGAGAATGAGCCCCGAATCTTCAGCGATAGGAATGAATTCCGCCGGTGATACAAATCCCAGTTCTTCATCATGCCAGCGTACCAAGGCTTCGCAAGCAATAATTTGCCGAGTTTTAGGGCAAAACTGTGGTTGATAGAAGGTGATTAAGTCGCCGGTTTCAAGCGTTTTGCGCAGGCGATTTTCGATTTTCAATCGCTGCTCATTCCCTGCATGCATCTCAAAATCAAAAACTTGATAATTGTTACGACCGAGATCTTTGGAGCGATACATTGCTGAATCCGCCGCTTTGACCAACGTATCCATGGTTTTGCCATGTTCAGGGTAAGTGCTGATGCCAATACTCGGGGTGACCACCACGGTTTGCTCGCCGAGATCAATCGGCATGCGCAAGAGCTCCAAAATCCGATCGGCGACCGTGGAGGCGTTTTTGACGCTTTTTACATCGTCAAGCAAGACGGTGAATTCATCGCCCCCCAGGCGACAGAGCATATCGCGACCACGAGAAAGGTCACGTTGGGTCGTGCGCAAAGCGCCCGTTAGTCGTTTTGCGACTTCAATCAGCAATTGATCGCCGGCGTCATGACCAAGCGTGTCGTTGATGCGTTTGAAATTGTCTAAGTCAATAAACATGCACGATACATGGCGTTTCATTGTTCGTGCATCATGGAGCAAGGTGGCGAAGTGTGACTGGAAATGTTGTCGATTTGGAAGCTTGGTCAGACTGTCAAAGTAAGCCATCTTGCGCATTTTTACTTCGCTTTGTCGTCGCTCGGTGATGTTGCGCAAGAGCGCCACATAGTCGCCGCTCTCGATCGCGGCTAAACGTAGCTCGTAATGAATTTGACCGTCTGATGTCATGAAGTCGAATTCGCGTTGCACTGATTTACCGGTGGCGCGGGCTTCGGATAGTGCGACTCGCACTCGATCAAGGACTTTTTTGGGTAGTATTTTGTCGAGTCGCCGATTGCGTACAAAATCCGCACTAGGCATGAGCTTGTCTTCGGTCGCTCGGCGGTAGTCGACGATTTCTTCGCGGATATTGATGGTAATTAATGTGTCGGGAACGGCGTTGAGAATCGCTTGGTTTTGCGATTGGCTGCGGCGTAAATCGGCGCTAATTCTGCTGCTGCCTAGAACCAACATAACGCGTTTACCTAAAATCGCCCAATTAATTGGCTTAGCGAAATAATCGGTAGCACCGGCTTGGTAGGCGGCGTCGATGGCCTGATTGTCCTCACGAGAGGTGACCATGATGATCGGTACGCTTTCGGATTTTGGATTTTGGCGAATTTTACGACATAAGGTAAACCCGTTGGTATCAGGTAGCTCGACATCGAGCATGACGATATCGACATCATGATTATTGATTATGTAGAGCGCCTCTTCACCGTTTGAGGCGAGCAAAGTATCGATGCCCGAGGCATTCAATGACTTTTGCATTAATAGACGCATGGTCAAGTCATCATCGACGACCAATGCGACTTGATGAATTTGGTTTTCTTTATGATCTTTCATAGTACCGTTAGAACCTACAAGCTTCCGAGCTTTCCCATCTGCATCAGCTATCGGCCGTATGTTCCAAATACTTACCCATTGATGCGGATGTATCTGCTGATTTAACAAAGAAAGACAATGAAGAGAAATTTAGCTCTCTATTTTAAAACGCTGAATTTAAATTAATTTCCACAGCTTTCACTGCTGGTCGGCAATTAAATTCCGCTCCGATGTTCATTAAAAATCAATGCGGTTTTGTGAACTAAGACGATCTTCGAGGTCAATAGAATCTTGGTGATGCCGATAAAGCCAATAAGGTCCATTCAACCATCAAGCAGAGAGTCTCTATGCCCCAGCCGTTACGCAATTCGTTAAAGCTTCAAAAAGCAGTCGAAAATACAGAGCTGGTACAGGTATATGGGCGGATTCGGCGCGTTGTAGGGACGCTTATTTATGCGACTGCTGCGAAAGTCGCAGTCGGAGAGGTCTGCGAGCTCAAGAACAAAGACAGCGATATGGTTTTGCGTGCCGAAGTCGTGGGGATTAACAACGAAGAAGTCGTTCTGACGCCGCTTGGTGAAATGGCGGGGCTGTCGACAGAGACCATTGTCATCCCTACAGGAGAGCGGCTGCGTACACCCGTAGGGCCAGGTATGCTGGGGCGAGTGGTCGATGGCTTAGGAACACCAATTGATTTAGACAGCAAAGGGCCGATGGCTATTGAAGGCTATGCTGATTTAAATAACAGTCCACCGGATCCCATGAAACGAAAGTTGATCGATACCGCTTTTAGCTCCGGCGTTCGGGTACTAGATGGAATGTTAACCACCGGTTACGGGCAGCGAATGGGAATCTTTGCAGCGGCAGGGGGAGGCAAGTCGACTTTGATGGGTATGCTGGTTCTCGGTGCCGATGTCGATATCTGCGTCGTTTGTTTAATCGGTGAGCGTGGACGTGAGGTTCGTGAGTTTATTGAACATAGTCTGGGCGAGGCGGGAATGCGTCGCTCTGTCGTGGTTTGTGCGACCTCGGATCGGCCGCCGATTGAACGTGCAAAAGCGGCGTTTACCGCAACCGCGATAGCCGAGTACTTCCGCGACCAGGGACTTCGGGTCTTAATGTTGATGGATAGCGTGACGCGTTTTGCCCGCGCTCAGCGCGAAATTGGTCTGGCCGCAGGCGAGCCGCCAACCCGCCGCGGCTTCCCGCCATCGGTTTTTGCCGAGCTTCCGCGTCTGTTAGAGCGAAGCGGTCAATCTGACAAGGGCTCGATTACCGCCTATTACACGGTATTGGTTGAAGGCGACGATATGAACGAACCGATTGCCGATGAGGTCCGCTCGATATTGGATGGACATATCGTGCTGTCCAAAGACCTCGGGGCGCAAGGTCATTTTCCTGCGGTGGATGTTCTGGCAAGCGCAAGTCGGGTGATGAATCATATAGTCACCGACGTTCATGCGGAAGCCGCGCGTCAAGTACGAGAGTGGATGGCCAAATACAAAGATGTCGAATTGTTGGTCAAAATCGGCGAATATCAAATGAATTCTGATCCGATTGCCGATCAAGCGATCTCGCGTCGCGACGAAATCAATCAGTTCTTACGCCAAGATTTCCGCACTGCCAGCCCGATGCAAGAGACCATGCAGCGGCTGATGGAACTAGTGGCCTAAGCGATGGCGCAATCCGATATTGGCAAGCTTTTAAGCGTGAAGAAGATTCGCTACGACAAGGCCAGTCGGCTTTTACGCGAAGCCGAAAAGGCGGTGGATCATGCGCTTAAAGAGGTTGAGCAGGCGGAGCAATTGCTGGAAAAAGCGATGAAAGAGGCGATTGAAGGGCGAATAGATACGCATGATGAGCATTTTTATCGTTACAACGATCGTGATGAATTAGCCCAGTTTTATAAAAAACTCGATGAATTTGACCAAATTGAAATCGATGCACATTCTCGAGTATCAGAGGCGCAATCGGCGGTCGCCGAGGCGGAAACGCGATTGGACTTAGCCAAGCAAGCACGTAGCTACGCCAGTCGTCAAATTGAAAAGTTCAGCGTTTTGGCCGAGGAAGAGCAAATCGCAACCAATGCTGCGGCGCTCAAAAGCGAAGAAGCTGAAGCCGAAGAGATTTCTGAACTTCGTTATCGATAAACCCAAACGCAGTATTGTTATCAAACTGTGTGGCGCTGCGCGCTTAAATCTAAACGCGAACGGCCGGCCCGAAGATGAGCCATCTAATGATAATAAGCGCAGTCGGTAAGTGATGCGCTGTGTTAAGGCGGGCTGTTGGCGGCATTTTTAACGAAAACCGATAACTAATTTGAATCGGTTCAGGCGCACTGGACGCTGCTTGAGGAGCTGGCGACTGCTCTTTGTTGAGCAGGCTTGATGATCATCAGGGGGCGTCGTGACCATCCAGCCAAATAGCCAGCCTTGATTCTAGCGTCGATCATCTACAGTTAAACGCCTTAATTCAGCGTTTTCTTTGATCAAGGGGTATTTATGAGATTACTTGCTTTTGCTGCGAGCAATAGTCGCAATTCAATTAACAAAAAATTAGTTGAGCATGCGGCAGAAACGTTTAAGGCTGCGGTGCAGAGTGATAGCGAAATTGAGTACTTAGATCTCAATGATTATGAGCTTCCGATTTATAGTATCGACCGTGAAAACGCCGATGGAATTCCCCATTTAGCGCAAGTATTCTTCGATAAAATCACCGCTGCGGATGCACTTTTGATTTCTTTTGCCGAACATAATGGTGCTTATTGCGCCGCTTATAAGAATATCTTTGATTGGATGTCACGAATCGATCAAAAAGTCTATCAATCCAAACCGATGATTAATTTGGCAACATCCCCAGGGCCCAATGGTGCATCGAATGTGTTAACGGTAGCGCGAAGCAACGCCCCCCATTTTGGCGCCGAGCTTCGGGCCGAGCTCTCGGTGCCAAGTTTTTATCAAAACTTTGACCTTCAAAGCGGCCAATTAATTGATCCCCTGCTCAAAGAAGAATTGCTCTCGGCCTTACTTAAACTCAAGTCTTAACTATCGGCCCTTGCGAAGTCGATTGTCGCGATGATTTCACGCGTATCCGCGTCGTCGCGATACCACTAAGAATCAAGCCTAAGCCGATGACGCTCCACGCTGAAATCGGTTCGTCCAATATCCAAGCACCGGTTAAAAACGCCACCGCAGGGATCGGGTAATTGATATTGGATAAAAAGCTTGGCCCTACGCTGCGGATGACTCGGTAGAGCACAAATGTCGATAAGGCCGACGGGCCGATACCTAGCCAAATGATGGCGATTATTGAGTCCGTTGATGGATGTTGCGGCAATTCTTGGCTTAGGACAAAAGGCGTCAATGCCAAGGCCGTGATCAATAATGTCCCGGCCGCCGCACTGGTTGGTTGATAATCCGGAAGACGGCGCACGATAATACTATTGACCGAATAGGAAATTGCGCCGACCAAAATCAATAAAGCGCTAATAATTTTATTTTCACCAGCCAATAAGCTTGGCCAAAGCACGACTGCAACACCGGCGATGCCGATGCAAAAACCAAAAATCTTAAAGCGATTTAAGCGTTCATTATCAACGAAGTAATGCGCCAAAATCATGGTAGATAAAGGCATGACGGCCATCAATAATCCGGTCATCCCTGCGCTGACATGGAGCTGGCCTGTAGTGAGTAAAAGCATGGGTAGCAACTGACCAAAAAGCCCCATTAAACCCAGGTGCAAGCAGAGCCGGCCGGTAACTCGCAGCCGATTGCCAAGCACAGTACTTAAGATCAACAAGATCAATCCGCCGAGTAATACACGCGAAAACACAACGCTTAACGGATCAAAGCTACGCAACGCAATACTGACGAAAACAAAAGAGCTACCCCAAACCAAAACCAGCAAGACCAGCATCAGCCAGTGTTTGGTCGTAGGTTCGGAATTATTCATGCGATTATCTCGATGGTCAAAAGCCGGTGGTTTTTAGCGCACAGTACGTGGTGTTTCCTACTGGGCGCCGCCGTACTATCGTTATACCTGAGTACGCCGTATCAGTCGATCGGTTTTAGTGAGATTCAGCGCAGCGTTGATCGCTGGAATCGGGTAAATGGAGCAATTATTCAGAATCTAGGTTTTTGGCAATGCATAGGCTGCACCGCGCTCTGCCGAATGATACGATTTGGTCAGCGTAAATGTCTTATTTTTGAAGTGATGGTGGGTACGCGGTGAAGTGTCTTTATCCGTTTTTCCCTTAAGCTTAGAAGGCGACTGCAGTGCGGGATTATTTGCAGCCCAGAGACTCGGGCCTAAATAACAAAAATCGGCGAATAGTGGTGCTATTTAACAAAAAATAGCGGTAAATCTGGCCAAATTCGAAGTGTTCGCAGCGGTAGTTGGTTTTTGAACGGGCTGTTAAGTGGGCGGTATCAAGCGCGCTCGGCTCGAGACCTATAGACCCTGCTTTGGTGTGGTTTTTTGCAGCGATACATTTTTAAAAGCTATGGTTGCACTGGCTTGGTTATTACGATTTTTGGCATCGTTTTGCGGATCTGGAAATAAATAACGTTGAAGTAACGCGTTGCGCAGCCGATCTGGTGCTTAATGGGTAACAAGATAGATTTTTTTTTGCGTCATAACGATGCTCGTTCTTTGTTAACTCGAAGTTTTCGGTTATTCGTCGCAAGTCGTAGATTGCTGATTTTAGCGTTTTCAATCGAGATCGTCTAAGCCGCTTTTATTCGCCTTCGATGCATGAGGCGGGGTTTGAATTTTAATTTTCTCAATGATTTACGAGGAGTAAGACATGAAGATGTATTTCGTCGCCGCGACGGCGCTACTTGCCGCTAATGTGGCGCTAAGCTCGGATAAAGGTGTGACCGTAACCTCTACGTTGGGGACGACGGGGCTAGGTTTAGAGGTTTCTAAACTGCATAATGATAGCCTAAGCTTTCGCGCCGCGCTCAATGGTGTGAGCGATGAGGACAGCAGTGTCGATGATAGTCTTCGCACTGAAGCGAAGCTTACGCTCGGCGGCTTCGGCGGGTTTGTGGATTATCGGCTGTCTCGATTTCCAGGCGTCTATTTCTCTGCCGGTTTGGTCGGCGATAACACGTCCTTAGAGGCCGAGAGCCGAGCTGCTACAACTTCGTCCGCCTCATTGAGTGTATCGGGTTCTGAGACCGTCTTAAGCTTTGGCGATGAGCGCTTCGTGGTGAAGCATAACCAAGAATACCAAGCCGGCGACTTGTTCTACAGCTTTGACGGGGTCAACTTAACGACCTACAACAAAACCACCGCTGGCGCGGCGATAAATAGCACGAACTCCAGCTATTCGGATGTGGCTGCGTCGATTAACGGTGGTTCGGTTAGGGTAGACGCTAAAATTGCTTTCAAAAATAAAATAGCCCCTTACTTAGGTGTCGGATATCGGTATCGATTTGGCCAAAACGACTCCTGGGAGATCGGTGGCAGCGCAGGCGTGCTATTAACCGGTGGTGTTGAAGGTGATTTTTCTACCCGTTGTGTAACCTCTGATGCAAGCTGTAACGCGATTAAAGGCGAGCTGGATAAGGAAATATTAAAGTTAAGAGATGATTTTGATGAGGCTGTAGATGATGCACCTTCGTTTTGGCCTGTTTTGAATATTGGCGTGGGCTATCGATTTTAAACGAGCTGCTAGGAGCGTGAGCTAGAACTAAAAACCTACTGCGAGCGCGGTCTTTTGG
>JARUHE010305551.1:0-12463 GCA_031471125.1 Archaeomysis grebnitzkii | reverse complement strand
GTGTGTGTGTGTGTGTGTGTGTGTGTGTGTGTGTGTGTGTGTGTGTGTGTGTGTGTGTGTGTGTGTGTATGTGTGGTATGTGAGGGGTGTGTAGGAGGTGTGGGTGTGTATGTGCGATTATGTTTTTTATTTGTATTCGTATTTATAAATATATATAATACAAAAAAACTTTTGTAAGGTAATTTAGTAAAAAAGAAAAAAGTTCATTGAGTGTTCACAGTTTCAAAGTTTGGTCTGTTATAGGTTATAAATTGTTGGGTGAAAGCCAATTCCAATTACTTTCATTCTTTTTTGAGGTTAGTCTAGAAGTTAGGCGATTAGAACCAACGACTTATCATGAATACCCACAACGGTTTCTAAGATTTGTATTAGGATTTATGTTCAACTATTATAATTTTGATAAATATTTTGAAAAAGTATTGTAACACTTATATAGGACAAACGCACCATTAACAGATTATTACCAGTTGCCGGATAGGAATTCACAACAGTTTCAATGATACTTGTTTGTCTGTTTCATAGTGGCTTGCGATACTGTTAGTTTATCTTGTTTGTTATCAACCAATTTAATTTAATAACCAAAAAACTTTATAAAATTTTACTGGCATTATGATAAAACTGATCAAAACAAAACAAAAGAGGGTATACTAAGTCATTCAAGGCGGTGTTAAACATATGTGCGCATGTACTAAAATGTTTATGACTAATATTTTCCTATATTTTTGTAGGTAAATTACAACTGCGCTAATTATTATAAACTAAATCGCATTTTCCCATGCCTACACCTTATACCATAATCGAAATTTCTCTTTTATTTTTCAGTTATTTTTTATATGTGTTAGGAAATCAAATATGTTTTTCAAAAAACAACATTTTAAAACTCGTAAACTAACAAATATGAACATTAGAGTAGTTAGATATGAACATTTTTAGAAACATAAATTATTGAACAGGCAAAGTGCTGAATTAAAACTCCGATGAAATGTGCCAGAAGTTATGATTTTTAGAAATATTTTATATTTAGACAGCTTTCAAAATTTAATAATTGTCTCAAACGTGCCTATTTGTGCAAAACAAACAATGGAACTGCTCAAGAAAGCGATGTAAATTGCTAAAATATTTACAATTTTATAGTCGATTTATATCTCCAATGCGAATATAGCCTGTAATTAGTCAATAAGAGCGCCATCAATTTAGTTATTTGTAAATTTTAAAGTGTTTTGAATAGTTTTGAAATATCCATAAAAACAACTCGTTAAGATTCAAAATAAAATTGGTCCATTGTTAACAAAACTTAAATTATAAGTTCTCTATGCAGTTTTATTACTGTATTTCAGTGGTTTTTGCTTCAGTTTGATTCGTTAAAAACTCTTATTTAATAATATCTAAAACTAAAATTTATATTTTAGGAAATATCTTAGTAAATTACCAAGGTCATATAATTAGACCAACAAGTATATATCAGTGACTATTTTAGTTATATAGAATGGCTAAATAGACAGCTTGAAGTGTTTTGCCCTCCTGAATCGTTATAGTCCTACTTAAGATCTGACAATAAAAACATGTCACGTACAGCAGAACACAAACATAATTAACTACTAATGCTCAGAAACTAAAGAGTTATCTTGAGCTGAAAAAATATAGCAAACATACAAGTTTATATTGTTAAGTCACCTATATTAAAAGAAATAGGTAAGAATAATAAATGTCTCTCCCTTCCTAGGGACCTAGACGGTAATACAAACCAGTTTATATACTAATTAAATATAAGCAATATAAAGTAATAAAAAGAAGAACACTTTCAAAAGTAAAGAAAAATAATAAAAATGTGCTAAAATAATTAACTTACAATAAAGAGCATTTATTTTATTTAAGCATATAACAGTTACTTATTAATACAATAACTGTTGGATGAAAGTTTAAACTCGCTTATAAAGAATGAAAGTTATCTAAATTCAGTTCCTATAATTAAAGTTGAGCGAATTATTTACTTACAGTCTTGTCACTGAGTCTGTTGATATGACAGTTTAAGTAAGCCGTTGAGCCGAGCTGAGCGGTGATATTTGTAACGTTCTCATGCTGGAAATAAGGAGTTGGCTCATGGGAATTGCTTCGAAAATTATGCTCATGGCTGAAATGGAAAAAAACATATTTTAGTTTCTATTTTTTTTTTATATTTTATATATTTATGTTTTTTTTTAACTAAATATTATGTGTAAGCATAATATTTTTCAAACACTTGCTTATATTGGATCGACAATAGCACACGTGAGGTATGTTTTATGATATTTGAATGTGGGTTACTTTAATTGTGCTTTTGTCAATCCATATAAGGTGTCTATAAATTGATGATAACATTTGTTTTTAATTCTATTTAATGTGGTTAAGCATTATAAAATAAATTGATTAAATTTAGTTTTTTGTACTAGTTTTATAAAATTACACCAAGTATACAAAATTTAATACACTATGTTTAAAAATATACATTTATGAAAAAAAGGTCTTTAAATTAAAAAAATTATGTACGCGTAATAAACGTACCTTACGTACCAAACGTACGTTGTAAAAAAACATACTTTTTATTCGTTTTCTCACAAAATATGTCCTGGGTTGGTATTTTTGTATTCACAAAATATGTACGTAAGTGTTTTTGTGGATACAACGTGCCAAGTACGTGCATATTTAGTTCAGGTACGTTTGGTACGTAAGGTACGTCTAGTACGCGTACGTACTTTTTTGGGGGAGGAGTTATACTTTGAAAAAAAATATGGCACAACAAATGTTTATTTGTTCTTAATCTTATAAAACTGTATACACATTATTTGCTCATATGTCTTAAACATACTGTAGTTTTAAATTAAATTCACCCACCATTAAGTTTTATATTCAACATGTGCACTTCTGAAACTATTTTTAATTTCTGATGTTATACAATAAATTAGATTTTCTAATTACAAGACTATATTTAATCACTAATAACATTACACAATAACATGATTAAAGTAATTAAGTTCATTCAACAAATTAAACAAATCAACTTTGCGTAAATTTTGGATCTTCGGGTTTCCTAAAATATTCTTCAAAGTTGTAGAAAGCTTCACATTCCTCGTAGATGGGAGGGGAGGGGGGACAGAAGGAGGAGGGGTAGCGTAACGAACTCTTTTTTGCTAATAAATGTAAACAAAATGATGACCAATCTCTTATTTTATTAATTATTTAATTTGCTTTAATTATTCGATAATATTTGACGACATTAGAAATTTATATAATATAATGTTGTGTAATGCTATAAAATGTTGGTTTTTAAGTTATATTAGTTTGATAATAATACAATTTTGATTTAGTGGTCATATGAAGTATATTTTGTGTAGAAATTTTATATTTGATTTGAAGTACTATGTTGTTAAATATAAGAAAATTTAACTATTGATATTTAATAAAAAAAATGTTTAAAAATTATATTTTTCAAAAATAACAGAAACTAACAATTATTTTAAAGCGATAAATCATAGTGATGTACTTCATCATTTTATTTGACCATAAATCAAAAAAATTATGTTAGTAGAAAAATGAACAATACTTTGATAAATAATTTTAATTTAAGTAAAAATTAGAGCATAGTAATACAATTTTTAAATATCTGCTGAAAATTCTCAACATAATACAATTTTTTTTATTTAAAGTTAAAGTTCTTCATTTATTATAAACAGGTTATGTTTAAAAATATATGTTTACAAATTTATTTTCTGTAAAACAACAATGTTTTTATATAAGTTTCTGAAAATAAAAATATTATCGTAAAAACTTTTATATTAAAAAAAAACAAGAATTTCATACATTTGTATATAGTATTATTCATTATAATGAAAGGATAAATGTATACAGAATATGTATTTGTATTGCTTATTATTCTATAATGTAAAAAAAACTTTCAAAAGTTTTAAAGTAGAATCATGAGAAAAATAAAATAAAAACAAACAAGACAACGCAAATATATTAGAATTAGTTTTATATTAGTTTAAATATTTACTTAGAACTTCAATTAAAAATCTATTTATTTAAAAAAATCAATTTGCATAAAATATTGTTTCAAAAACAGTCAAATCAGAAAGTAAACAATTAAAACTTATTTAACAAAATAACATATAGTGAAAAAAAATATTCATTTGTCTTAAACTCAGTTGATTTATTATCTTTTCATTTATGTGCAAGTGATTCCAACCTTTTATTTGTGTGTGTATGTGTACATTGGTATGTAATATTCATACACACAAGTGCATTCTCTTATTCTAAGGTACTGACATCAATGTATTTGAATATGTATAAAAAAGAGTGAAATTATGTACTGGTACTACTGCAAGTTTAAACGGTGATTAATTATGCGGAATAAAAAACAAAATTGCAAAAAAATGTCCATGAAACTAGAAAAAAATGTTAAAAAAGTACAAAAAATCGAAAAACACATTGTAAGCTGATGTCTGAGAAAGGTCAATGCTTTGAGACTTTGGCATTTGGTGAAAGTGGTGTTAAAAACTGGCTTTGTACCTCTGCGAATGACACCCCACATGATCGGTCTGTTGGGGGGATTTTATCTTAAATTATTGATAAATTAATTTTTGTTAAGAAGTTTTTTTTTATACTTTATGATTTCCTATTTCTTAAGGATTTAAAAAAATATGGTTGCTATGGCTCAAAAGATATTTTTCACATTCTATGATTGCCCAACTCTCATTTTTTTATATTTCATGGTTGCCAACATCTCAAAAGCTTATTTTTATTTTTATGATTCCCTAGGTGTTAAGATATTTTTTTTACTTTTTGGTTGCCCAGTTCTCAAATGATTTTTTTATGCTTTCTGGTTGCCTAAATCTTGAGAGATTTTTATAAGTAATCGCTGCCGATCTCTCAAAGAAATGTTATTGACCTACCCCTTAAGGACATTTTTGATACTTTATGGTTACCTACGTCTTAATAAAATTAAAAAAAACGGAGACCATAACGACCCGACAGATTTATCTATCTGTGACGTTATTAGTTAGACTTAAAATTATTTTATAAGATCTTACATATAATGAACGTACCTATTGTGATGCGAAGCTAAGTATACAATATTGATTGTTATCTTTATATGAATGTTCACCTTTGCATTTTTTCACAAAACAGTTTAATTGGTTGGTTATAAAATGTTTGGTATTATCTTGACTTTAATGCCTTACGCTCTAATGAACAATATTTTGAGTGCAAAAATGTTTTTATCTCATAATGTCAACGTTCAATTTGGTTATCCATCCAATTGCTCACCAGATACAACGTCAATTAATCTAACTGACGAATATGAAACGAAGTTTCTATCCTGTATGACAGTTGCAGTATTATTTTTATCACTAGAGTGAATACAATATCAAAATTGAATTATAATCTGACATTACGTCAAAAGTTATTTGTATACAACCAAATGTATTTTATAAATTATAAATTATACTTCAAATAACTTGTATCATTCTATAATAAGTTTTATTGAAAACAAGCTGATGTTGGCCAATCGACTAAGCCAATGTATTTCTTGCTTGTAAAAGTGATTGTGCAAAATGGTAAGGTGGGAAAGCTATATAATAAGCTATGTATATTAATTAATCAGCTATAAAACTAAGTAGTAAGCTATTCAAGTTAATTATTAAGCTGCACAGGTAAGTAGTAAGCTATTCAAGTTAATTAATAATATATAAAGGAAATAATAAGCTATCAAAACTAATTAAAAAGCTCAAATCATAAACGTGTCAGAATACCAGACATAATTACTAAAAAGTTTATCTCTAGAGTGGCATGAATTAGAATAGAGCCTAGAGACTTTTCAAAGTGTGTTGCAATAAAGGCATAGAAGGTAGGTTAAGCATGCAAATTATAGACAGCTCTTTCTTTCTTTTACTTATTCCTAGCACGATTTCAGTTCCATCTTTGTATTATATTAACTCATCTCGAAAGATAGTTACTTAAAATTGAACTGTTTTTGTTTAGTTATATGAATATGAATATGAATATGTTTATCACCACAGGGACTAAATCATAAGGGTTGACATCGTTAATTTGATACTTCCATTACATTCTTCTAAGAATTTATCTACTTTAGAAAAAAATGTTTTAGAAAATAATTTTAGAAGCTATGAAAAATAATTTATATTAAAAAAATAATACAACGTATGTAATAGCTCAAAATCTATTTAAATTAAACCAATCATAATAGCTATAATAGTTACTGTGAATAATATATATTTGATAAAGTATTCAACAAAAACTTTTGCTTAGGTTAAAATTACACATTTGAAAAAATAAAAATAAAAAACGTAATTTACAAACCTATGTTGAGAAAAAAATAATAAATGTTAATGTGTACACATTTAATCTTCCATTAAATGTGATTTAAAAATTAAACAGTTCAAATTAATTTCTTATACATAATTAGACATGGTTGTTGAACTTTAATAAACAATTGTTATTAAAAACAAATATAATTATTTTTTTAATTATAGTAAGTACTAATGGATACATTATCCTAAAAGTTAAATAATTGTATTATTAAATTTTCATTTCATTAAACTACTCGCAAAATTGATTTCGTTATTTTGTTTATTTACAAAATAGGAAAAACAAAGTTAAATTAAAAATTTTAAATGAAAAAGTAAACTTGAAATGTTTTAATAATTAATACTTTGTAAAAATTATTGATTAAACTGAAAATGCATAAAAAACATTCACTCAGACTGAATGGATGTGTATGCATGCAAGTGTAACGAACAAATATTTTCAAAAAAAATTCTAAATAAATGAAGACTTCAAATAATAAGACGAGTATAAACTGAAGAAAGAAAATTAAAGTAATTATAATATGAAACTAAACTCTGAAAATGATAATGAAATACTTTTTCTCATCCTTAAACTAAAAATTTCAAGTTTAATGTAAACTGGGTATTCTGAGACATGCCAATATATATGATACTGGAGATATATAATAAATCCATTGACATTATCAGATAACAAAGAACAAAAAAAAAGACTAAAAACAAAAAGTGATGAAGAGGTAGAAAGCAAAATAAGAAGACCTATCATATAATAATAATAAACAGGCTGAGAGATTTGACTTAATCCCATAATTCCTGATGGGACGAATCTTGGTATAGGAGTAAAAGTAAAAGTAAAAAAATATAAAAAAATGTTATAGTATAGCAATAATATTTATGAATTTTTAATTATAACATTTGTTATACTCATTACATATAAATGTTTATTATAATCAATACATTTATAATGTTTGTTAACAAAATTATTTGTAAATATTATACTATAATAATTAAATTAAATAATTATTATAATCAATATATTTATAATGTTTGTTAAAAGAAACATCTGTAATGTTTTTTTTTTAAAAAACACAATTATTTTTTATAATTAATATATATAAATTTTTATTATAATAAATGCATATACATATTTATTATAATCAATACATATAAATATTTATTATAATCAATACATATAAATATTTATTATAATCAATACATATAAATATTTATTATAACCAATATTTAAAGTGAATATTGAAAGTATTTACACAGGCCATTGACACAAAAAGTCGTCTATCCACTTTAAGTATCCTTTGAATTTGGCGGGAAATCCTTTGGAGAAATCTTGATCCTTAGCTGATAAGATCGAAAACGGAGGTTAGCTGAAGGTTCAAAGAAAGTTTTTTTTTTCAAACAGTTATTAAAAAAATCAAAAATCAACTAATCAACTAATAAAAAAAATCAAAGAAAGTTTTTTAGACTAATCGATTAATAACTTTTTTTCAACTAATCAATTAATGCAAAAAATAAAAAAGTATTTTCAACTAATCAATTAATAATTTTCTTTTCAGCCAATCAATTAATACAAACTATAAAAAAGTCTTTTCAACCAATCAATTAATACATTTTTTAACTAATTAATTAATAAAAAAATGTTTTTCAAAAAATCAATTATTTAAAAAAAGTAAAAAGAAAGTTTTTTTTAATATCGGATGAGTTTTAAAAGATATGAATGCTAAAAATAGTAACAATAATAATGAAAGTAATATTAATAATGACAATAACAAAATTAAGAAAATAACAATAAAAATAAAATTAATAATGCCAATAACAAAGTTAGGAAAATAAAAATAAAAATAATAGTAATAATGATGATAATAGCAATAATTATAAAATGTTTAAAACAATTAGCAACGCAACCATGTTAAAAAATGTTAACACGAACAAGAACAAAAATGAACAACACAAATTTCACCTAAAACTTTTCTAACAAAAGCGAAAGTCTCGCCTATAATTATTGCGAATAATAATGTATCAAAAACCAAATAAAAACAATAATAATGCTGGAAATTAGAAGAAATGTTTACAGAAATTAATATTCAAGTCATGAATTTCAACAAAAAAAGAGAAAGCTAAAAAATAATTTCTTTAGTCCTTTGCCCTTTTAAGTAAAAAATTAGGGAAGCCACTTTTTATTTATTCAAAGTGGCAAAACATTTTATCTTTAATGATAATATTAGTAAAGAAAGTGAACAATGATACTACTATTGATATTATTAATAACATTAATACTGTTTATAAGGCTAAATTTTGTTGATTATAATGATAATGACTACGCAATAGTAATACTTTTAAATCTTTCGGTAATTTTAGCAATAATGATAATAATACTAAACATATAGTAATAACAATTTTTTTTAAATAAATAGTAATAATAATAATATTTTTTGCTACGTTTTTCAATAATTTTAGTTACTAATTTGCAATTGTTATTGTTTACTATTATGAACATTATAAACTATTATTATTTTATATTAAAATTTCTTTTTAAGAATTCTTGGAAATGATAGCACAACAATTTATATAAGAAACTTGCATTTTTATCAAAATTAATTGTGAATAACATATGTTTTGATGTTTTATGACATTTCTATACAGTTAATATGCGAGGTAACTAAATTATATCATTGTATTACGTAAGCTTATGTCCTAGAAAACTATTTTAATGAACATAATTACATATAGTTAGTTTTAGTATTCATTGTTAACTATATTTTTTTTATTTTTTACTAAAATAAAACCTTTTTTAGATTTCTAAACAATATAAAATCAAATAAAAATGTTTTAAAATTGTCTCAAACTTCGAAAAACGAATCGTAATTGATTTCACAATTTTATGCAAATATTTGTTTTACTTTTACTAAATTACTAAATTTTTTACCTTTTTGTAATATTAACCCATTAACGCCTTAGTCAACTGCCATACAAAGTTTGACTTCAATGGTAACTTCAATGGAGGAAATCACGTTTGTTTTAAAGGGTTAATTCAATTCTGTGGTGATTAATTAGTGTTTAAATCGGACTTTAAACAACCTTCTAATTACCTCAGAAAGTCACGTAAGTCGTTCGTGTTTCAAAGTAAAAATATTTCAATAATTTTTTTAATGTTTTGAATATTTTTTTTAATTTTAATTATTTATTTTAACATTTTATTTATATTTTAAATATTTAATTTTGTTTTTAAATATTAAAAACAAATATTTCAAATATTTTTTAAATCTTTTAATTATTTTTTAAAATATTTTTATTTTTATTAATGTTTTAGTTTCTTTTTGAATACTTTATTTATTTTTAGGTATTAAAAACAAACATCTAAATAATTTTTTAAATGTTTTAATTGTTTTTTTTAAAAATATTTATTCAGTTTTTGAATATTAAAAACAAATATTTCAATGTTTTTTAAAAAATTTAGTTGTTTTTTAAATGTTAGAAAACGCATATTCAATTATTTCTTAAATATTAAAACAGTTATTTTAAGTATTTTTTAAATATTAAAAACACATATATTTTAATTATTTCTTACATATTAAAAACCATTATTTAAATTATTTCTTAAAATTACTTTTTCTTTAAATATTTTCAATATTTCTTAATAACTAAAACCAAATATTTTAATTAATTTCTAAATATTAAAAACAAATATTAAGATTAATTTTTAAATGTTACAAATAAACGTGCTTTAAAACTCAATAATAAAGCAGATGCGTTTATAATTTAGATGTTCGTGTTATTAAATTTAAATTATGAATATTTCTTACGTGCTTAGCTAACATTTACAAATAAAATAAGTTCACGTTTGATAAAGTTTTTGGGTTTTAAAATATATTTAAATTAAATTGAATAATTTTCTTGACCAGTATGATTTAATATGTGTTGTGTTAAGTTTTTGATTTAAAACACTCATCACTTGTTTAACACACTCATCACTTATTTAAAACACTCATCACTTATTTAAAACACTCGTCACTTATTTAAAACACTCATCACTTATTTAAAACATTCATCACTTATTTAAATCAATCATCACGTATTTAAAACATACATAGCTTGTATACATCATTCATCACGCATTTAAATCATACATCACTTGTATGAAACACTCATCACTTATTTAAACTATACATCACTTATGAAAAAACATTTAATACCTTAGCATACCTTATCAAATATTCAACAAGACTTAGTAGAGCGTGTATGGATGTGAAGATATTCAAAATATATTTTAAAAGCTCATAATTAAATTCCCGGATAAATATTTTCCAATTTTTGAGCCCCTGTGTTTATGTCGGAAGTAAACATTGCACGTTTATATTTTTCCTATAAAGAAAAAAATATTTTTTTTGTTATCACATTAATCAATCAAAAAATTTATATTGCACATACATTGATTAAAATTAATTATTAACGCTTTACAATAAAAACAAATACAAAATTAATTGTAAAAGCCTCGTGTCATACTTGAATGTTCTTCATAACATCGTCGGTTAATTATTTATAAAACTATAAATGAAATTGCTTGAACAATTTAAAAATATTGCTTGCATATAATGAACATTTTTGTATGCCTAAGATAAACGATCTAACAATACAAGGAAATATATATATATATACATATATAAAGTTATACATAAAATGAATATAATTACATATACTAATAAACATTTATTGATAAAAGGAATATAAATACATATATAAACATAAAGTTATACATAAAAATAATATAAACATGTATATAAATTTAAAGTTATACATAAAAAGAATATAAATGCATATATAAATAAATAATTATTTCTAACGGCAAATTAGATACAAATATAATCTTTCACATATTGTCTTGACTTTTTCAGATAATGTTCAATTAATTAATTAACTAAAGGAAAATCCGTATAATAAGTTCCTGCTTTTTTCCCCTTCATTAAAGATGAGAATTTAATTTTAGGTCAGATTTGACACATCCTGTATTGATGGGTGACACGGTGTGTTTAGAGAACCATCCAAAGCATGAATTATTATTGCAATAAAGACTAAAACACATTAAAATAAACAGTAAAATAACCTTTATTGTTAATACGTTCTTTAATTTAATAAATATATCATCATGAAATCTGAACTTGGGGGACGAAAATATTTTCTGTTATATTTTTTTTTTTTAATTCTGTAAAACCTCATTTTTCAGTCGATAATCTATAGTTATATTAACATCTTCTAACTTATACACCTGAATTGTATACTTAATCAAAACATGCTATAAGACAAACTGTTATATATAAATAAAAAAAATTAATTTTTTCACGATACTGATAATATATATTCAGATAAAATATATTTATAATTAAACGTTAAATCTAAAAATTTTCAAAGAAAAGTTTAAAAAGATAATAATTTAATTTTTTTGAAGACATTTAATTATAAAGAGAAACCTGCATCTCATAATTGTGAGTAAAATGAACTTAAAACAATAAAAAAAGCTATTCAATTACTTAAGTGGCTATTATTAATCTATTAAAAAAACATTTAAAATACACTTGATACAACTGCATGGCTTCTGTGAGTATTTAAGTGTACTTAACAAATAAATAAATGTATATATACACAAAAATTACTATATTATATATTGTAAGTTGAAGATTAAGCTGTGTTAAAGCTGCAATTTTTTTTTCAAAAGCTTAATAAAAATCATCTCTCGAAAGGACCTGAAATGTATGTACGAACAGATGAATTGCTAGAACATTAATACGAGTTTACTAGAAAGAGGATAAAAAATTTAAAATAATTAAATGATATAATTTAAAAGATAATATAATAATAATGATAATAATAGTAATATTTAATATTTAAAGTAAATAAATAATTTAATTGGAAATATCAATACTGACTAAAAAACAAATAATTAAATGGTTTACTCGGAAAATGTTATGAATCAACACCAAAGTTAATCGAGAGAATGCCAGAGTTGAAGGAAATTACTGATAACATTGAAAAGACAGACTTCATTATAAAAGTACACTTAAAAAAATGATACATATTAAACATCAAATTAAAATTAGACCAATTAAGGTAACTAC
>JARUHE010305540.1:0-11325 GCA_031471125.1 Archaeomysis grebnitzkii | reverse complement strand
TTAATTATTAAATTACTTCATTATATTAATTAAATTAAATTAATTATTAAATTACTTCATTATATTAATTAAATTAAATTAATTATTAAATTACTTCATTATATTAATTAAATTAATTATTAAATTACTTCATTATATTAATTAAATTAAATTAATTATTAAATTAATTATATTAATTCGTAATGATAAAATAAATTGCTGCAAACGCATATACATTTTTTAAGTTCGATCAAAATCACAAGGTTTGCCATTTTGTCACTGAAGGCAGCCACTGCACATATAACACGAGGGCTGCGCGCATCATGCAGTGGCTGTGCATATGGATCTAGCGGATATAATTGAAGCTAGATGTATAGGTTAGTCTAGACGAGATATGCGCAGCGGTTGTCTTCACCGACCGGATATATTGATTCAAGTTTTTATGAAATAATAAATAAAATAAAATCATATTAATAGATGTTTAATACTATATAGTCAATGACTGTGGTCGATGATTGCAGCTATGGCTAGTATTGCGCAAAACAATCTAGCATTACGCTGTACTATCTAGTATTGCGCAATGCTAGATAGGAATACTATTTAGTGATGCGCAAAACAATCTAGTACTGCGCAATGCTAGACACAGCTGCAATGGTCGACCGCAACCAATGTGTTTCATTCTTTTTCAGACGAGGTGTTGAACAGTGATGGAAATCACACTTTTTTGGCTGCAATGACCGCTCTTCTCACCTTAGTGCTTGCCATCATCTTCACTTGGTTCCAACAATTGTAAGGTCGGCGAAGCCATCTTCCTCTGGCTTGATCGACCGCTGACGCAGATGAACGCAGTATTAATGTTCCCGCTTCACGAGAAACTAAAATTCCTTTTTTATCCTTTAAATTATTTTGTTTGATTTAATAAAATGTTTCCTATCACTGGTTTTATTTTACCTAAATATATATATATATATATATATATATAAGTTGTTTCCATTTACTGGTAAGGTAGGACAAATTATACACTTAAAACAATGTCAAAAATCCTATACAGTAAAACTTCTGAAACGTAGAAAGTTGCTAAAACGTAGAATCATGAAACGGAGAAATCCTAAAAAAGACCTCATAATTTCTATGTGTAAAAAGAAAACGTGACACAAAAGCAGGAGTAACGGTGCTAAACCGGTTTGCCTGAAAGGGAGATTTTTCTTATAACGTAGAAACATTTATGTCTACATTTCAGGAGTTTTAATGTAATTTTTTCTTCAGATTGTTTAGAAAAGAACACAAATGATTTGACGATAGCAATGAGAGAAAACATTTCTAGCTAAAATAAAAAACAATTTCATTGAAACAAAAAAAAACTAAATTGAAAAATGGTAAAAATAATGTCCTTGGATTGGCAAATATCGCGATTTGTTGATTCAATCAACTTTCTTGTGATTCAATCAATGTGATACGATTTTGATTGAATCACAAGAAAGTTGATTGAATCAACACAAGCTTTCGATTGAAATCACGAAATTAATCTTCTTGAATTATTAACATATGAAACTTGTATCTTGATTTTCAAAAAAACAAACAATACTGTTTTCTATTTTACTTACATTTGAAAATGATCATAACTTTGGGGCAAAACATTTGACCTGTCGCCACAACAGTAGAATCCCATTTTAGAGGTCATTGCTGAATGTGAGCATCACACAATCATCACAATCATCACAATCATCACACAATCATCACAATCATCACACAATCATACAACTAATGTTTCATTTATTGTGACTTTCAATTTGTTAAGCAAAACTTAAAATCCAACAGATAATAGATTTTTAGTTGTATGTTTTTTATTTCAAACTTAAGGTAATACACCTTTTTCAGTTTATTATTCTGTAGCTTTCATTTGAAGAACAAGAAAAAGGTTTGATGAAAGAAAGTATGCTAAGCTTACCCCGGCTTTAAGGAAGCGCCATATGTTGACTTCATATCCTTTAGGGTACACATCACCTGATGTAGGTAGTTATGGTGAGAATTATAAGCTGTTAAAGCTGAAAAGAACTCAATCGACTTGACACATTATTGTTATTAATTGAAAGACAAAAATTGTTGATGGTATACAATATTTCAGTATCAATATACAATAATGAAACCATCAGAGGCATCTAGAACTATTTGTTAGTTTTTCTAACATACTACTGAGTAGGAAAGGAAATGAGCATTGTCCTTCCATTCAGTATATGGACGGACAATAGCATAAGTGAGGCAACCCATTTTCAAATAACAAAGAGCTTATATCATTTGTGACATCTAAGGCACTCGTTATTTATAATTGCTTTACATCATCATTTATTAGTGTTTATCTATGTTCCTTATTTTTGTTGTATGTAACCAAGTATATCCAAAACATATAAACAATTTCAAAATTTACAATTGTGAATTTGTATTAATATTATTATTATTATTATTATTATTATTATTATTATTGTTATTATTATTATTAGAGCCATATTTGAGTAAAGTGTTACGAATACATGGAACACAAAACTACAGACAAAAGACTTGAAAACAGTAAAGGAGTGTTAAAAAAAATATTGAAAACTAAACATAGTTACCCATAACTGTCATCAACATGTGGGTATGTTACTCAACTTTTTGAACATCTATTATAATTAAAAAAATGTACAGAAAAGTTTTTCAGTAATTTTAAGAGTTGATGGTTCCTCATTTGGTTTTAAGTAAAAGTGTATCTTAATAATGTTGATAATAATAATCATAATGATAATTATGATAAGAATGATGGTATTAATAATGATAATGATAATAATAATAATCATAATGTACCTTTAAATTAGAATCTTTGATAACCATAAACTTAATCAAACTGTGGCTGTGTTCTTAACTTCCGAGACATACATTAATTAACAACTAATTTTAAAAACAGTTTTTTCTTCAGGTATTATACCTTAAAGCTGTTAGTTTTTTTATTTTGTTTTAAGTAAACTTAGCCATCAACTTCCTCAAGATATAGTTATGCTTAACAACTCCAAGACATAGTTTGCTTAAAAAATATTTAATACTTACAACATAGATTTATTAGTTAAATAAAGTGTTTTAAATAAACTTTTACATCTACATATAAATAAAATTGCTGGTTAATAATGTACTTCACAAGACATTAGATGTGTTCCTTAACTCCGAAGACATCTATTATTTCAAAAAATGTTTTTCATAAAAAAACATACTCTGTAACTCCACCTTATAATTGATGGTTCTTCAAACTTGCTTTGAGTAATTTTTTGTCTTCACTTATAAATTCAAATGTTGGTTAACCATGAGTTCGATCAAAATGTGGTTTTGTTCCTTAAAAATATTGTTTTTTCATAAAAAAAATTCCTTTAGTAATTCCAATGTACAATTGGTCGTCCTTGATTTCTTAAGCATACTTTTTCTATGCCTTTAAATAAAGTATCAGCTAACCATGAATTTGACAAAAATTAGTGAGGTTATTTAGCTTCTGAGACATCTATCCTTTCAAAAAAATAATTTACAAAAAACATCTTCAATAATTCCGCTTTATAATCATTAGGTCTTCAATTTGTTTTGAATCATTTTTCCTTTATACCTTTAAACTAATTAAGGCTGCGACTGAGTAAAATTGTGAAAATAACATAACTATATAAATAAAAAGTTTGTAAAGTAAAAATAGAAAGAAATAATGTTGCTAGAAATGTATGAAATAGTATATAACCAGAGTATTAAAAACCTATTATTTCAATAAATATTAACTTTACAAAAATAATTATTCATAACAATATTGTTCAGAACTACTGTATATATAAAACCATTCCTGTTCAATAAAAAAAACATGTGAAACAAAAATTAAAAAAAGGATTTTCGTAATTCTACTAAGTGGTGCCTAACCAAAATTTAAAAACCATTTATTTCAATAAATATTCATTTTACAAAAAAAAGTTCTGGATAATATTGTTCAGAACATTTTTTTCATAATTCTATTAAGTGGTGCAAAAAAAAACAAACAAAAAAAACAAACAAAATACGGCAGGACAACAGTCAAAGTTTAAGGTAACACGACACAACATTTAGACCTGGAACCAACACAAAGCCACCCTGAGCAATTATTACCTGAAAGAAGACCCAGACATAATACTCATCAACAGTCATTTGCTCAAGTTAGGTGAAAATATCAAAGTAGCAGGATACATTAATGCAGTGCAGAAAAGACTTCCAACTTGTGGATGGAGTAGCAATCTTGGTAAAAAACAAATATAGACGAAAGAAGTTGACCATTTATCACACTCCACAGCAGCGATACTAACTGAAAACACAAGAGGGCCTATCATTATAGCTACAACGTATGCACCCCCAATAAGAAACGAACTGAGGAAAGTTGACCTAAATATCTTCAACAGCCACAATCTACGCTGATACTTGCTTGGAGATCTTAATGCAAATCATCCAAGCCTGAACAACAAATAAGCAAAGGAAGTTAAAAACGAAATCGGTAGAGGAAGATGGAAACACGAAGGACCCTTCTTCACAACTTATGCATCACTAGGAGGAAGTGGAACACCAGATATAATACTGACCAACCAGAGGACACACCACAATATCTGGGTCCAAAGAGGAGATGACACACCAATACAAGTACCAGTACCAGCAAGAAAGGACTACAACAAAGCTGACTGGCAACTGTTTAAAAAAATATAACACAATTTGAGCCCCCAGCATTGGACAGGGCCACATTAGATAAAATCAACGAAACACTGGAAAACTTCATGACGAGAGTGGAAGAAGCAGCGAACAGAGCAATACCCACAACAACTTTCAAAAGCCTTTCTTACTCTGCCAAACCACCGAACATAGAAAACTTACAGATCAGGTGAAAGAATTAATCGAACATGGGGTTGCTACAGGGTGGAACCCTTGGACAAACGCAGACATAAGCAGACTTAGGCAACAAACCAGCTCCGAATAAACACATTAAGAAGCCTAAACAGCTTCCTAGAAAACAAAAGTGCAAAAATACAGATAGAGCAAAATATGTTTGGCGAAGAATTCGAGGTGCTGAGTGGAGTGCCTCAAGGAAGCTGTCTCTTACCAACGCTATACAGCATATTAACAGCAGACATCCCAGCACCAAAAGCCAATGCAAATCTCATATGAAGGTGAAAGCAAAAAATGCTTCAAGCAAAAACTGTAAGAGATGTGGAGAAAATCAACAAATACCAAAAGGACTAGAAAATCAAAGCAAACACCGAAAAATTCACAGTCCTCGCCATGGGAAACAAACCAAGAACACAAGCAAACAGGCAAGTAACCATCGATAGGAAAATAATCTAATACCAAACAAAAGGAAAAATGTTCGGACACAACATTTACGCTACAGGACAAAAGATACAGGTGACAAACAGACTACAACAAGCCAACGCTGCTCTGACCAAACTACAAAGGTTCAGGAAAACGACAATAAAAACCAAAGATAAACTCTACAAGCAATTAGTCTTTCCTATACTAGAATACCCCCCAGTTCCAATGAACGCAGCATCAAAAACAATGTTGAAGAAAGCTCAAGTAGTGCAAAGCAGAGGACTGATATTTGCACATGATGACCAAACAATAGATGGTAGAAGGGCAAGATGCACGAACCAAACCTTGCATGAAAGAGTGAAAATTACAGCACTAAATGTGTGGCTACACAAGAGAGCAACACAAATCTGGGAATCAATTAACCCATAAGCGCACCCTATCGCAAGGATAATCAATCCCAATCCAGCGAGGGAACATGACTGGTTCCAGTCAAGCCTGAAAGCCATCCAAACCGAACCAGCACCTACCTACATAAGCTAATGTAGAAGGTAGAAGAATGAAGAATGAAGAATGAAAAATGAGGAAAGAAGGACAACAACAAACAAAAGAAACACGAGGCAAGAATAAGGTGGAAAGCAAAAGAAGAAAAAACGAGAAAACGGCAGAAAAGATCCAACAGTGAACAAAGTCCCAGTGCCCAACCAGATGACGTGGGGGCAATGCGAGCTAGCTCCAGTGTAGTATAAAAGTGCGGTTGGCGCAAAACAAAAGATCAAACGATCTAGGGGTTCAATCCCACAATGAACGCCTCAAAGATAAAAGTATTTTTAATCTTCTACTTGATTGCCTTTTTTTCGCCCCCTTTTTCTCTAACTATCTTTTTCTCTTTTCTCTCTTAGGGTATCTGTTACCAAGCAAGGTGCCTAACCAAGATTTAAAAAACCTAATATTTCAATAAATATTTATTTTACAACATAAATTATTCCGGACAATATTGTTCAGAATTATATATAAAGCCATTCCTGTTCAATAAAAAAAATTGTAAAATAAAAATTTTCTATGTGCCCCAACAATCAACAGTAATTTGTAGAGGTTGTTTTCCACATCCTAAAAATATTTTTTCTTCAACTTATTTTAAACTTTAAGTAAAAACATTCCAGTTATTTATTTACATTGGAAAATGCTCATATTTTCGAATGTTAGAAAATGTTGACAAGTTGGATTTTTTAAGCCGTTGGCATTTCGCATATTCAATTTTTTCCAGCTGTGATTATTTTGTATGGTACATGCAATTGGTACATGGTACATGGTACATGCAGTTGGTACATGGTACATGGTACATGGTACATGCAGTTGGTGACTGTATAGTTATTATATTTATTAAATATTAACTTTATTTCACTTCCGTATACCATTCTGGTGTTAGCTTATTTAGGATTTATTAAAACTTGTTAGTTCTTTAATTTGTTTTTAGTAATATTTTTGTAAGGCCTTATACACAAATCACAGTCACCCATCAATTATCTCTGAAAATTCATATTATCTAAAAAATACAAATAAAACAAAAAAGTTCAAAAATAATTCCTTCTAAGAATTGTTAGATCTTTAATATATTTTGAGCAAACTTTTATCTAACCCTTCACATAACAATTTAAATTAACCATCAGAGCTGAAGTCCTTTTTAAAGTGTGCATTCTACTAAATAAACACTAATACAGTAAAACTCCTGAAACTTAGAATAATAAAACGTAGAATCATGAAACGTAGAATCATGAAAAGGGAGAAATCATAAAACGTCCACATCATTTATATGTTTACAAAGAAAGCGTGACACAAAAGCAGGGTTAACGGTGTTGAATTGGTATGCCTGAAACAGAGATTCTTCCTAGAATGTAGAAAAAATTATGTCTACTAATACAAATAAAATATTTAGCACCACTAATGTATAAGTGAATGCCGGTTAGAGGAACGTGTTAGGATCAGCCAACAAGTTTTCATTACATAAGTAATGGAGTATTAACCCTTTAACGCCTGTAGGGACAAACCAATGACAGTTGTAGGGTTATTTTCAATGCAAATATAATTGTATTGTAGATCTTAGGGTAATAATAATTCAGACGTTAAAGGGTTAAAGAACTAGAATAAAACGACAGGAAATTCATTTCTTTACACTGGTTTCCCTCCCAGACGAAATACGTTGTACGTACGTACGCGTATCAAACGTACCTTACGTACCAAACGTACGTTGTAAAAAACATACTTTCAGTGCGTTTTCTCACAAAATATGCCTTGGTTTGGTATTTTTGTATTCACAAAATACGTACGTAAGTGTTTTTGTGGATACAACATGCCAAGTATGTGCTTATTTAGTTCAGGTACGTTTGGTACGTAAGGTACGTCTAGTACGCGTTCGTACTTTTCTTGGGGGGATACTATGCAAGACACACAATCAGAAGTTATCTGTACAGCATATTTTTTTTCTTATTTTGTTTGATGTATGCATCAATGGATTGGAAATGAAGTTTACCTAAATAATATATATTTAGATAGGCATTATCTTGGCGTTATCTGCGATTTGCAATGATATATATAAGCAGTATCTAATCGTAAGACCATTTTGGCAGATATAATTATCATTGGATCTTAAATATAATTATACATAATTATCTGAAAACAAAAATGAGAATTATTTTTGTTTTCCTTTTTTAAAAAAGTATATCCGTAAATAAATATAAATAAAGAATTAAAAAAAACATATTTTTTTCAATTCTCAAATAATTATGTATACATTATAGTTAAAACCCAACGATAATTACCTCCGCCAAAATGATCTTATACAATTAGAAACGCAGACATACTGCAAAGATATATCATTGAAAATCCCAGATAGCACCGACATAATTAGTATCTGTTATAAAAACAGATAATTATATATAGCTATAGATAATGCGAAGATAAAACAAATAAGTATGTATAATTATAGATACTGCAGATATAAAAACAAATAATTATATATAATTATAGATAATGCGGAGACAAAACAGATAAGTATGTATAATTATAGATACTGCAGATATAAAAACAAACAATTATATATAATTATAGATAATGCGAAGATAAAATAGATAAGTATGTATAATTATAGATACTGAAGATATAAAAACAAATAATTATATATAATTATAGATAATGCGAAGATAAAATAGATATTATATATACTGCGAAGATAAAACAGACCATTATATATGCCGAGCAGATAATTTTCTGACTGGGAATGCTTGGAGACGGAATGCATCTGCTTAGAGTGTAGACAAAACTGAAATAATAAACAAATACATTCTTGTAAAAATTTAGTTTCGAGAACATTTTTTTTAAACCGAATCATATCTTTATATCTTTTACATTTTTTTTATTAATTAAATTATAAATATATATAAAAATAATTTTCAGAGGTAGTAATTGTTTTCTTAAATCTGTATTCGGTTTAGCAGAGTTCGCTCTTCGGGCTACGTAGTCAATGGAATGTTATCCAACTGTAGAAAGCCTATCTTTAAAAAAACATTCAAGTATATCTTTACAGACACATTTTTTCTTAGGAAACAAACACGTTTTATGTTCAACATGTCAGTGGTAACCTAAATTTTCCGGGAATATGAGATACAAAAATCGTTCACACACTGCCTTGAACATTTAATTATAAGTTTGCGGCAGAAATGTGAATAAAGATATTCAACTTTTGCCCTCAGGTGACCAGAGCTCACTCTTCAAACTACGTGATCAATGGAGTCTTAATCAACTGTATAATCCCCATTTAAAAAAATGTTTCAAATGCACCTTCTTAGATTAAATTTTATCTATGAAAGAAATAAACTTTTCGCTCAATATGTTATTGTTGACCCCAATTCTCCGGGATTATGTAATACAAAAATCATTCACAATTATCCTGAATATTTAATTCAAAATTGTGTGGAGCATATTAGAAAGGGATGATCAACGGTCGCCCTTAGTTGACCAGAGCTCGCTCTTTAAACCGTGTAGCCTTATACAACTGTACAACTATTATAACATTATAATAATTATCCTTCTAAATATAATTAAAGTATATAAACCACTTTACTTTGTATGCCATAGATGGTACAACTATAGTTTGACATCACATAAATCTAAACTACCCTCCCAGAAGCAATGCGTTGTACGTACGTACGCGTACCAAAAGTGCCTTACGTACCAAACGTACGTTGTAAAAAAACATACTTTCGGTGCATTTTCTCACAAAATATGTTATTTAATTGCTTATTTAATTCAGGTACGTTTGGTACGTAAGTTATGTCTAGTACGCATACGTACTTTTCTTGGGGGGTAAATGTATGTTCATAGTAGTTGTGAATGATCTTTGTACATCTAATTCCGTATAAATAATTAATTGTAACATCTATAATATAAAATGTATTTGTTGTAAATTAGGTTTGAATTTCAAACATGTTACAGTGTGGCTTGAATAGCGAGCTTTGTTCAGACCACGTTTTATGAATTTTCTTGACACCGGTTTCAAATTGTGAGATTAACACTTTAACCGTTTTTTGTAACACCGGTGATACATAATTCTAATGGCTTACTCCATCATATGTAACACCAGTGATACAAATTAAATTAGTTATGTTTTTAATTACTTTATACGGGTAACTAGTTACAAGAAACGGTTACAGGGTTAATAGATGTTGACCACATAATCTCTGCTTTGATAGTGTGGTTATGTGCGTTAATTATTGCCAAGATTTTGTGAGACTCGTGTAATGATTGTAGTTCGTAGGCATTCAATTTTTGCCATGTTTTGTCAAAATATTCAAGCCATTTTGAACATTTATTCGTTCCATTGCCATTTTGATGTCGTCTGTAAAAAAGATAACGCCTATGTCAGAAATACTTACCAAGAATAACATCGATCAAAGTACAGAGCCATCAGGTACTCTCCTAGCAACTTGATCTTGTTTATTAGTGACTTTCGCTCTCTGTAGAACATCATAAGTTCAACACGAACACTGTTCTGAATTATCGTCGCCTTGAAAAGTATTGCTACTAGGAAGTATTGAAGAAAATAAAGAAAGGCAAAAAGAGAGAAATATATAGGTAGATAGACAGATAGATAGATAGAAAGCGAAAGAGAAAAAGAGAGAGAGAGAGAGAGAGAAAGAGAGAGAGAGAGAGAGAGAGAAAAAAAAATAGATAGAGAGAGAGAGATATAGAGAGAGACCGAGAGAAATAGAGAGAAAGAAATTAAAAGTAAAGAACTGGACAGACAAGTTGTTGGATTAATTTTATTGAAACATTTGAAGAATAAATTAAATTCATTTAATCAATTTTAAAATTATTTATAAATAAATACAAATAAATCAATTGTAATTAAAAAATATAAACAAACAAAATAAATATAAATAAATGATTTGTAATTAAAAAAAATGAAAACAAACAAAATAAATATAAATAGGTAAAACAAAGATAAATACATTTAATAAATATAAATAAATGGAAGACATATAAATACATAGTAATAAATATAAACAAACCAAATAAATATAAATAAATTAAAGAAATATAAATACATTTAATAAGTATAAATAAATGGAAGACATATAAATAATTAGTAATAAATATAAATAAATAAAATATAAATATATATTTATAAATATAAATATAAATATAAATATAAATACATAGTAATAAATATAAACAAATAAAACAAATACAACTAAATATTAATAAATATAAGAAACACAAATACATATCAATAAATATAAAAACTATAATAAATACAAATAAATATTAATTATTATCAATGAAGATATGATAAATATAATTAGTTTTAGATAACGTTGAAAGAAATTGTTAACTGATATAAGGATTAAAAATAGTTTATTTGGTTAACACTTTAACCGTTTCTTGTAATACCGGTGATACATAAGTATAATGGCTTACTCCACCTTATGTAACATCAGTGATACAAAACAAGTTAATACATTTATA
>JARUHE010305529.1:0-12465 GCA_031471125.1 Archaeomysis grebnitzkii | reverse complement strand
GGCGGGTGGGGAGGCCCCCCCCTGTCTCCACGGTGGGGGGGGGGGAGGAGGAGTGTGTGGTTATCAGAGTAAGCTTTTGTGGTTCTAGGAATTCTTATGAATTCTTAGGTTCTTATGAATTCTCAAGTTCTTAGAAACCAGAACCCCTCTCTTAGCAAATTGACAGGTCAGAACAAACCTGTGCGGCGTGTCGTGTGCATGAAGTTTCCAATGGCTGTCGGGTCGCTGGGTTCTGCGATGTAGGCGTCCATTAGCTGACAGTGCCTCACACCTTCGTCATAGGTGAGCTTTATGTCTGGCACCCAGAAGAAACATTCGTACTCGTACCGAATGTACCCGCTTGGACACTCAACGATGGGCCCGGTTATCTGATCGGTTTTTGGAGGGATTGGACCCGGTACTGGTGTAGGTGTTGGTGTTGGTGTGGGTGTTGGTGTTGGTGTTGGTGTTGGAGGTTCAGTGGTAGCTACTTCTAGGGCATGACCTGAAACAACCAAGGAATGTTTTAAAAAACCACGACATAATTTATTTTCAATATTATTCTTTTGGTATACTTTGTTTAATATTAGTTCGTCAATTCTTGTAGAGTATCACAATGATTTTCTAGACCAGTGTGAAATAATTCATATTTCTTTCTCCCTTACGAAAACAGATCTTATCTATTTTAAAATGTTCCTTATTTTAGTAAAACAACAACACTGCTCATCACCAATTGAAGAAATACATTATTAAAATTTAATTGTCATCTAACCCATATCCTAGTAGCATTTCAATGGCTAATTCTTAGCTATTTTCCAAGGGAGACATAGCATAGCCATTAAATCGTGGCTAATAGCCAAGGATCAGCCACTAACTAGGTACAAATGCTACTAGGGATATCCATTAACTACTTAAACTCCACCCAAATATATGTAAATGTTATATTGCAAACGTGTTCAGTCTCACACTGGTTTTCGTCCTTACATAGTGATTTTTTATTTTATGAAAGTAGCTAAAATAATGAATTGTATGGTATTAGCTTAACAGTTTAATTTTATTTCGTTCATATTGTTTTCAAGAATATTTGTTAGTTTGTTCTTAAATGTATAATTTATAAATATATAACACATAATGTAACATTTATTTAACTGTATATTTATAGATACTATGACTTGATATACATACAAAATATGATTTAAATCACTAATTGGCAACTATAAATCTTTAATAAAGATCGTGCAAGATTACTTTAGCTTACATCTATTCCATTTTTGGATTAAGAAGTAATGTAGTATTTGAATAAAAATCTATTGGTTACTATGTGAAGTAAATAATTGAATATAAATGTTATCTATCTCACAAAAGAAAGAAGCAAACATATATAAATTATAAATATTTATAATAATTTACAATAAATAATTTAATTGCAATCTAGTTACATAGAACTTTTACTTAAACAGGAATAAGATGCTTTGACAATGTCTTAGTATAAACAGTGGGGTTGATTCTACATTACCTTCTCATATTGAATGATGTTAACGTTAATGTTGTTAATGGCAATGATAATGTTGGTATTCTTAATGTTAATAGTGATTAGTAATGTTAATGTTGACCTTATTAATGGCAGTATTGTTAGTGTTCACGTTGTTATTGTTAGTGCTGTTAGCATTAAAAGCTATGTGTTTGTATGTTTAAAAAAGTTTCCAAAATTGTTCAATTACTTAATATAATTCTATATATTATTATATTAACAATTTTCTTTCCTTTGTTTTTAATAAAAATATCTCTACGCCTTCAATTTTTTGGCTAATCATGAATTCGATGATAAATTTGTTCGGTCTAAAAACTCCTAAAATGTCTATTATTTAAAAACGTACAAACTTTAGGCAAACATGTTCTTCAGACATTCTACATTAGAATCTCCTGTTTTAAATAAACTTTTCTCTAAACCTTCAAAAAAAATTTCGGTTTATCATGAATTTCAATTTTTTATAAAATGTATGTTTTAATAAGTAAATAATGATAAAAATATCCTTAGTAATACCAGAGTAGAATGTTATGTTCTTTATTTTCATTTCAACAAATTATTCTGTAACATCAATATTTTTATTATTTTGAAAAAGATGCAAAGTTCTGGTCCACAACAACAACAACAATGAGAGATCACTTATTGAAGTTGTGTTTTCAAACACAGCTTAGTAATGTAGCTGCAATATCTTCATACCTGCAATATCTGCAACACAAACATCACATTTTTTCTGTTTCCATTCTTGTAATTGTATGAAAACAAATTAGGAAAAATAAAAAAAAATAAGGATGAATTATGTTATTAAAATGGGCGGGTATTATGAATTAAAAACGCCTTCTCCCTGTTAGTGACGGAGACCACCTCTCCCTCTTTTCATGAAGTATATCCTAATGTAAGAAATATTTTGAAATATATGAGCAGATTATTTGCTAAACTTATACTTTAGACATGGTTAGAAAAGTACTGAAAGCCCTAAATATGAAAATAACCCCTATGAAAGAGCCATCAAAGTACTGTCATCAAATACCTACTTTTAAATGTAATTTAATATATTTTGTGAAATAGGCCTACTTTAGATGTGATAATAAGTTTTAGCAACACTTAACAAGTAACTTAGGGAAATTTGTATTTTTTTTAGTTCTCCAATGGCAACCTTTATTTGTAATTTATGTCAGGTTTGGTTAGGTTAGGGCTAACCTTACATAAGCCGATGTGTTAATCAATTCTAGGGTAAATATTAAGCCTGGCAAAAAAACTACATTTCCACACGCTAAACGCATTTTTCCCAAGTATTTTGATGTGTTTTAAACGAGTGAAGGTTACAGTTAGCGGAAATGAAGTTTAAAGTCCCTAAAAAGAGTTGAAATTTTCACTTCATCCCACTCAAGTGAATGGATTTAGCCCAACATCTGATTTTCAATTTTATTAAAACACACTAAAACAGTTGAAAAGTCACTAAAACTACTAACCTAACCTACTTATGGTTAATTACAAATTTATAGAAGAACATACCTTTAATTTGAAAGGCCAGCAAATTTTTGGGGCGGGGCTACACGGAGTAATAAATGTAATATCACGCCTGCGTGTGCATTATGGGTTTATATTCTGGGGGAATGTGAATCCCCATCCCCCACCGTATATTCTGGGGGAATGTGAATCCCCATCCCCCACCGTATTTCGATGGTTAAACCTTTTATGTTAGTGAAAGGTGGAAGACAAACAACAATTTAACTGAGTTATTTATTTAATTGTTAAATTGATATATTGAAAATAATGAAATTATACATTTAAGATGTGGTATAGCAAGAATGATAGAGTACCGGGCATTAGTAATAAGTATTATAGTGATCGTTATGGAACACTCACAAGTTAACCAAGGTTAACTTGCTTTCTCCCAATTAATTAAGAATATGATTTATATCTGACAATCTTGACATAGTAAATTCAACAAGTTCTCCAGAACGATGAAATTGTACTTAATTCAAGGATCAGTTAAAATATCTAAAATTTAGGCTTAAACTAACCTTTAGATTAAACAAAGAACTGTTGTCCTGCTTTTATCAGCCCAATGCTAGGGAATGTTTGTTAGGCGTCCACGGCTGAAGGCAAAGTTGACTATGGTTTGATTCAACAAGCAAGGCTTGGCAAAAAGACCACACAGTGAATTTTACATTTCAGCTAATAATTATTTCCTATTCTATTTTAAACTTATTTATAATTATTATACATATGATTAAGTTGAAATATCATAAAACTTAAGAGTGTTTTTCAATGAATGGTTGTTGTTGTTGTCGACCCCACTCCATCCTTAACATTGAGGATGGAGCCCTCACGCCGGTCCCCAGCAGGTCCGACCACCGGGCCGGCAGGCCCGACGCCCCAACTGAGTCTGTCCAGAGGGCTTCCGGGGTCAGGTCGGTCCGCATATGGGGAAAATGAACAGGTGGATAGTGTTGTATGTCGTGTTGGTACAGCGGGCAGTTTTGTGTTGGGTGAGTATCTGAATTTGTTTTGTGTAGGTATTCATGTAGGTGTGGGAATTTATTTGTTCTGAGCTGTGCCAGTGTCCTTCGCATGTTGTGTGGAAGTGATTGTTCATTGTTGTTTATGTCTGGGGCGGGTCTGTTGGAATGGTGCTGATTTTTCAACTGATGCCTTAATTACTTCAATTCCTTGTTAGTAGCCACGCCAAACAACAGGTGAAGTACCTTGCCACCAAGATTGATTAGGCCACGCTTTATACTGAATCCTAGCTTGCTTATGTTCCAGAGGTCTTGTGAGACCCGTTTCAGCATGTCTTCTAAGGGGTCGTTCTCTGAGGTTGATTGGATGTCAAATTTAAGAAGATCCTGCGCTTTGTGCAAATCGTGATCTCCAACAAGGTCTCTATGCCAGGTCACAGGCCAACTCATTGGTTGAACTTGACAGTGAATATCACCCTTCCTTATTCAGGGTAAGTGGATAACAAGTCAACAAAATGTACATGTGTGGTTATTAGAGTCAATATATTTAAATCGTGTTTAGATGCAAGGCTTTGTAGGTAAGAGAGGTGTTATCCTATGTCGCAAATAAGTTGCAGTGGAGGTTTTAAGGGAATGACAGTGTAGTTAAGAGTCAACGAGCCTCTGGCGATGACGCCCGATTGTAATGACTGCACAAACCCGCCAGTTACTACTCTAATGTCTTGGGTTGCAAAAATAAGTTTATGGAATGTCAGATAAAGGAATAATATTTGTGGAAGATGTTTGAATATCATGGTCCCTAATCGGAACATTCATAGGAAAGTAATTAATAATCGGAGTTAGCAAGGTTAGATTACGTGCTCGATTGTGATTTTGAAAAAGGTACAAACATGCATACATGCAGCGGTCACGAGAATTAGTATAATTATAAAAATACATAAAAAAACAATAAGACAAATGTGGTTCAGGTTGAGGTATCGAGGGAAAGTGAATGGATATGTCTTGGGGTTTCATTCCTGGTTAATGTCGCATATAAGGTTTTTCAGTAGTCTTCCCACGAACTTTCCTCCATTCTATGGTAAGGCCCTTGATGACTGTCACTTTTTTTCTTTTATTGCGCTTCTAGGAGAAATCCTTCCTTGCAGTTCAGGAGGGTTCGTCCCTTGACCTCGAGCAGAATCTGGAGGTCCCAGGTTTAGGAGTGGCCCTCCATCAACATTTCTGCGAATTACGCTATTGTTAGTTTATATTATTTGTTTTGTTTACTTAACCTATTTTTACCATATATAAAAAAGGTTAGTTAGGTTAGTACTGTTAAAGAAGGCTCATGCAATAAGGGCGTTATTGGGATGCTCAAATCTAGAGGTTCAATCGCCTTGGTACTCTTATGGTACGCCGACGTCTCCGTGGTTTTACTGGGGAGTCATCAGCTTCCTCTTCATCAGTCTCGCTTTCTCCTTGTGAGTCTGGCTTCCTCTTCGTGCGTCTGGCTTTCTGGGAGAGTCCACTATTCATAGGGTCCCGGACTCTGTGTAGGAGGGGAGGGATGATTTGCTGACTCTGTTTCGTCGTCACTATCCTGTTCCATTTCCTGACTATCTTCAATTGGCCATCGTTTCACTAGCTGGTTTTGCGTCAATGTGATAACGGAACTCATCCCAGCCGCTTTCTGGACTGATTTGTGCCTCATTCAAGCTAGCTGTACGGTCCCTTGGAGAACTTCAATACTGCAGATTCTTATTCTTCTGTTGTTCAATCTCTCCCAGACTCTAAAGGGATCCTTTCAGTGGGGCTTCTTGCTTTTCAATGGTTTTAGAAGTTCCTTTAGATTAATGGTTTGTCCTTCTTGAACAGGACATTCTGTTCTAGGATGTTCGCCTGCTTGATGTATTTAGCTTGGGTAGCGATTCCCTCCAATTTTCGTGGAGTTACCTATTTATCTTTGAGATCTCCATCAATCTTTGAGGGTTTCTTTGTTAAATATGGGCCAAAATCTGTAACTACTCTATTTGTTTCATCTTTTTTTTCACTTATAGTGATGGCGATGGCCTTGGCGACTTGCTAGGGGATATGGTTCCCTCTCTGACCATCATCCCGACTGCTTTTCCAACTACTTCCTTTCTTGAATAGGGTATTTCATAGGGTTGTTAGCGAAGGATTGAAGCTCCTTTCTGATTTTTGATTTGAGGCTCAATATCTCCGGTCTGTACTAATGGTTCATCGGGTATTGCTAGTACGTCCTTGTGTTTCCAGAGAATGTTCAAGATTGTCTTCTCATGTTACTTTAGGATGCTGTCTATGGTATTGGCCATTTGTAGGTATCGCTGTTTCCTCCTAACGTGAAGCTCTGTTTCTTGTAGTCTTGTCCCCAATATTTTTTGATTCGGTTCTACGGTGTGTACATCTTCACATACACGTAGGGCCTCCAGTTCTCCAATAGGGAGTTCGGGTTGTTTTTGTTGTGATTCCTTCACAAATTATGTGTCCCTTCCTAAAGACGCTATTTCGTTGTAAGTATATCTTACATATAACAACTCTTCGACTTTTGCGAAACTTTGTCCTGGGGCGATTCGTATGGGTTTCCTTGAAAGAAGTTCTGCATAGGTAGTCTTTTGGTCCCTTCATCGATCAATCCTCACAAGGTTTTGTTCATAATCCACCTCCGGTGTTGTAACGGCCTTAATCATTGTCCTGTATCTTCGGGCCCATGACCTCGAAACATTGTCCTGGGGCGATCCTGACGGGTTCCTTTTGAGGGTACTCTTCTGGTCCTCTTATTGATTAACCCTTCCACCGGTTGAATCCCGTAACCAAGAATTGAATTGGCCGCCTCGTCGTCTTGCATCCTCGGGGGTGTGACCTTGACTTGGGTTACAGTATGTGCTTCCAATGTGGTTTCCTCCTTCGAGCGGAACGTCACCTTGGCCTCTTCATGCGCCATGTATTGTACGATTTTCTTGCTTATCATACTAATTGTATTTACGGGAATACTATTTCCCACATATTCTTTCCGATCCGCAATATTAATCTCTATCGCCTGTTGACGCATGGACTTGATGCCCATGAGTAGGTCACAGTGGAGTCTCTTGGCTCTTTTAATGACGGGAACGATCGATAAGCATAACTATCTGCATTCTCCCACGCTAATGCTTATTTCCGTTGTACTTACCACTGTTGCGGGTGTACCCCACAATCTGGCAGGTCGCAATTCTTGTTCATTCTTCTCAATGTACAAGCCTAAATCCCGCGCTCTATGATCTGTAATAAGATCTGGAGAAGCTTTTGGATCAAAGAAGATAGTAACAGTCTCCATTCCTACCTTTCCTGTCAAGAAAATCCTTCCTTCTGAATCTCCATCAGCGGCTTCTAGGGCGATGCCTCCCACAACCATTTCTTTGTCTGAGCTATCTTCTAAGTTCTTCAGATTTACAGCATTCACTGGTGCATTATTTCTTGGATTCTTGCAATTTTAATTTCCGTGCCCGGCCCTACATCAACTCTTGCACCTTTCCCATGTTTGGTCCAGGCAGAGGAAGCATGTGTTCCTTATAGTTCTGATTCGGCCGCATTCATGGCACTTGATCGCGTTGGTTGGTTCTTTCTTGTCCATTTCACGTCGTGTGGCTGCTTGAAATACGTTCGGTGAATCCTTCTTCTGCACTGGTTGGCTGGTGTAGACTCCACGATGTGGAGTTTTCTTGCAGAGGGTTGCTTGGAACTTCTTTCGGCATACCGCTCGAAGAGCCTCTCTCTCCAGTTTCTTTGTGGGTAATTTCGCTCTTACACTTCTGAATTGCTCTTGATATGGCTTCAACTTTTTTGAAAACCACAGCGGTGTCCTGATATTAGGAAGGGCTGCCATAGGGTTAAACTAACTTTTTGATTAACCTATATTATAAACCCTTATGGTTAATTTGGTTCGTTTATTTTTTAATTTACTTAGATATTTTTGTACCGGTCCTTCCTCAAGGCAAAGGTTTAAATAACCTGAGGTTTTTTTTAATTAAACCTTGTACCACGAAAGCTAGCAACAATCTGCCTGTCTATTAGAAATCTTTCAAGTTCCTCAACATTGAGACACAGAACTGTTGTCCTGCTTTTAGCAGCCCAATGCAAGGAAATGTTTGTTAGACGTCTAGAATTGAACCGAAAAATCAAACATAATCAAAAATCTAATCAGAAAAACTAGTTCCCATGACTAAGAGACTTGGCGGGAAATTTGAAATTTTGTTTTATAGGCATCCGAAGCAAGCATTTCTATTTTTCTATTATTACAATTGAATCATAGGTTTCTGCAACAAGTTTATTTAATACTTTTTTCCAAGAATACAAATCATACGTTTTGATGAAAAAATTATTTCATTTGGCGCGTATTTGGTTGGGCGTTATAAATACCATCTTTATTTGTGATTTAGGTTAGATTAGGTTAGGTAAAGTTAGGTTAGATTAGGTAAAGTAAAGTTGGTGACATTTTACAAAATAAGTGAAATGATTAATATATAAAAGTAGGTTTTTAAGGACAGTGTTTTTATGGTTCCTTCTTAGGGATTTTTCATGTTTAGTACTTTTATAACTACATCTAACCTAGGCTTTTCCAGGTTAGGTTATGTAAGGTAAGGTACTATTTCACAAATTAAGTGTAAGTGAAATAATTAATATTTAAAAATTATTTTTTGAGGACAGTACTTTTATGGCTCCTTCTAAGGGATTTTTCATGATGGGTAATTTTATAACCACATTTATACTAGACAAAATACTATTTTAGAGATTATTAGCAAAATACCAAACATAATAAAAAACCTACGAAGGAACCATGAAAGTACTGTCCTCAAAAACAGAATCTTACATATTATTTCACATGATTCCGAAATAAGTATACGTAAATATAAGGGGTGAAAGTTGGACACAACCGGTATGTTGCGTCGCATGCTGTACGAAAATCTGTGAAGAACATTGACTAAACTCAAGTCTTCAAAATATGAAATAGAACAAACGTAAATCTCATTTCAAAACCGGACGTCACTAAAAACGTTGCCATTGCATAACTGAAAACTAATCACATTTCCCTAAAATGTTAGTACTTTCTTGTTAAGTCTTGCTAGAACTGATTACCATATCAACAAAGAAATATACCAGCCACTATAGTGGCTCCCCGCTGGGAAAGGGTTAAGATAGTTTATAACAAAGGATTAGAGGGAGGTGGCTAAATTCATAACACTATGCTATGATTTGAAAATGAAAGTTACCTCAGAACACTTTTCCCTGATTAGTGAATGGTCGTTTGACTCCGCAGTGTTCTTTGATTTAAGATGCCCAAACATAATTTTACCAACATATATATAAGAAACGTGCCTATGCCCCGACTGGATTGAAAGGAAGAAAATGAGAGAGTACGCGAACAACAGACGACCACATAGTCATACTCATAGCAAACATAATACTCAACTCACCACATACAATACTCAACTCACCAAATACTCAACTCACCACACAATACTCAACCAATACTCAACTCACCACACAATACTCAACCAAAACACCCCAACCCGCACACTCTTACAAATAGAATCACATGGACAACATTATATGTCATAAACTCAAACCACCTCCTCATCAAGATAGCTTACAACATGAAATCAAAATTTAAACTAGTATAACCTCGCCACACCTACACAAATTACAGAAAAACTAACTGGGAGGACTTTACAACAAAAATAGAACAACTACTTGACAGCGTTCCATTCCCATACAACATTCACACAACACTAGACACACTCATACAACAACATAAACAAGACATATGGTGCGAACACCTAACCAATTGATGGGATTACAAGGACAAGGATTACAAAATAAAAACTCAATCACAGACCAACGAAAAAACAATCTGATCAACAAAAAATAACCAACAACCTCACCCAGAAAACAACACAAAAATAGATAAAGACCAAAAAAATAATACCATTACTCATACTCATCACTTCCACCCAAAAACAACAGGCATAAAACAAGCGAAAACAACAACTCAACAGGCCCAGACAACATAAACATACGACACCTGAAACACATATGAAACAAATCAATAAAAACACTTACCAAAACTTACAAAACCACCATCAATACCAACACAATACCCAACAAATGGAAATAAACTTACAACACCGTCATCAATACCAACACAATACACAACACATGGAAATAGCAAAAACCATCCCCAAACCCATCAAAGGTCCCTCCACAGGCACTTCCTTCAAAGCAGTTAACCTCCTATACCCAATTGCAAAAACACTTGAAAAATCCTCCTCCTATAAATAACATCAAATAAATATTTCCTCAACTATCAACACGGATTCAGAAAACAACACTCCACCACCACAGCCTCTAAAAAATAAACAAAGTCATAGCCACATGATTCAACAACAAACGACCATCTACAAGAACCATAGCCCTGGCCTTGGACATGTCAAAGACATTCGGAACAATACACTTATACAAACAAACAAATAACCAAACTACACAACAACGACATCCCAAATACCATTCTCAAATGCATAGCCAACTACATCAAAGGTATGAAACAATACACAAAATTCAATAAACAAAACTCACCATACAGACACATCAAAACTGGCGTTCCACAAATGGGGTCCTTATCACCTACACTGTTCAACATTTACACGGAAAATCTCCTCGACCCTTCACCCAACGTACACAGACGCCATCGCCATTCTATCCTCCCACATCAATCCCTTCACAGCAGAAACACCAACACTTCCTTACCTCAAACAAATACACAACTGGACCTTAGACAATCAAAATACAGAACCTTAACAAAACGACCATCACTCTCTTCACGCTCGACTCAGCAGAAGACAGTAATACATAAACAACAAACTACTGCCAACTGTCAAGGACTCCAAACACATAAGCAATACCTTCACAAAAACCAAACCCACATTAAACATGCTGAAACCCCTTATCATCACACACTGGGGGAAAACCAAAGAAACTTTAATCACAACCTACAAAACCACCACATGACCCATCATAGAATACGCAAACACTATCTGGTCACCCATTACATTCGCCACAAACATCAACAAACTTCAAACCATACAAAACACAGTCATCAGGACAGCCACAGGCTGCTCACTAGATACTAACACACAAAACCTACATCACGAGACAAAAATATTCTCCATAAACAAACTTACGACTACACGTTTTGCAATCAAGATAAACCACCCAACACCCACTCCACTCACACAGCAACCAACCAACCACATTAAACAAGTCATTTTTCGACAACAACTACTATACAATCAATCTGGACACAACCCCGAAACACACCACTTACCAAAAAATAAAACAACGCACGAAACGCATTTACAGACAAACTACAAACAACACTGCCAAACAAAGTTTTAAATAGACAGGCACCTGATATCAACAATAGTGAACAAATCTTCTCACACAAAACGCGCAGAGCACTAACACAGCTAAAAACAAACAAATCCCCCCGACTACAAGAATACCTACACAAAATAGCCTCGACACTCACACCAATCTAAACTGCCCGCTGTGCCAGCACCACACACACAGCACTACATACCTCTTCACATGCCCACACGTGCGGGCGGACCTGGCCCTGGAGGCCCTCTGGAGAGATCCGGTGGGTGCAGCTGGACTGCATGCCCGATGGTCGGAGCTGCTGGGGTGGGGACTAGATCCTCTAACGTGAGGCCCCCGTTTTCTATGTTGAGAACGAGTGGGGTCAATAACAACAACAACAACAAAGAAAATAGAGACATGAATATAGAAAGAGTAAGCAACAAATAGAGAGCAACACAAGAGAGAAAGAAAGAGTAAAAATAACTGGCACTTACCAAATTCGCACACCACATTCATCTTTTCCTCGCACATCATATCATCTGGCCCAAATCCTTTTACCATCTCGTTGAACACCAGAGCGCCGCATGCCGCACCTGGAGGTCCGTCCGGCTTGCCGGGTAGCCAGGTTGGCATGTAGCGTTCGCCGTTCAGCCACTTCCACTCAAGGCCAACCTGCCTCAATCCGAAGAAGTATTTTGAAACTGAAATGGTTGACGGTTGAGATTAGTATTTAGTTGCTAGAATGTTGCACTGCACAGCAAACAATCCAGATGAACCTCACTAAAGAGCTAGGGGACAGTGGGATCAAAATGGACAGGGTGATACACTGTCCATAAGGGTCAGTGGGGTTAAAATGGACAGGGTGACAAATTGTCCATAAGGGACAGTGGGGTTAAAATGGACAGGGTGATACATTGTCTATAGGGGACAGTGGGGTTAAAATGGAGGGGGGATACATTGTCCATATGGGACAGTGGGGTTAAAACGGACAAGGGGATACATTGTCCATAGGGGATAGTGGGCTTAAAATGGACAGGGTGATGCATTTTCTATAGGGGACAGTGGGGTTAAGATGGACAGGGTGATACATTGTCCATAAGGGAA
>JARUHE010305518.1:0-12466 GCA_031471125.1 Archaeomysis grebnitzkii | reverse complement strand
ATATACAAATACATTTAAATGCATAATATACGTAAATTTACAATATCCATAGCAAACTAGTATAATTTTTCAAAATTGATACACTGTTTGTATATTTACGCTGTATTGATGAAGTAAATAAAAGTTCACAATAAATCAATAAAAGTAAAAAACCATAAAATCGAAAAGAATTAAATAAAATAAGAATGGTTAAATATCAGAACTTTCAATTATTCAAAGATCATTTCAGACAATGCATAGTTGAGCCATGCGATGTGATGCCAACAAAGCTAAAGGTGAAGTTAAAGCAAAGCTAAACCAAAGCTAATACTAAAGCTAATATAGATGGAAAGCAGCACAAGTGAGGTAAGCTCGATGTTAATTGAATGAGAGTTACCTCACTTGTGCTATTGTGGATCCATATTAAAGCTACAGCAAAGCATTGTGGGAAAAATCCTGTGAAATTTTTGGGTAAAAACATCTTGACTGGTAACTTTTTATTCGTCTTTGTAGGTAACACTTTCATGCCGGACAGATTGTTGCCATAAAGACTAAAATACATTGAAGTTTCCATTGAAAATTACCTTTAACATTTGGACAAATTCGTCCCTTAGGACTTGAAGGGTTATCCTAGAAGCTATGGATATCTATAGATTTGAATGCTTTTGTATTAATTGATTTATAGCGACAAACAAATATTTAAAACAAGTAAATTTTTTAACGGTTTTTGGTGTTGTATATTTCTCAAATATTTTTACAATTTTTGCAATAATAAAACTTTCATAACAGCACAAAACAAACTTTATAATACAAGATTTTGAAGAAAATCTAATATTAACAAACATAATGATAATAGTATAAATAACAATACTATAAATAATAAGAATAGTAGGCCTACTTTTTCTTATTATAATATATTGGTTATCATAAAAATGATGAGTAGATGTTATTATTCATTTTTTAGTTGTTTGATTGGATATGAGGGCAACGATATACTGTTTACAAATGACTTTGCGGGCATTAATGTGAAGGAAATTTTTAACCTGCTGCCCTCGGCCGTCCAGGGCTCGCTCTTCAAACTACGTGAGCAATGGAGTCTTATCCAACTGTAAAATTTAAAAATTTCTTTCACATTAATGCCCGCAAAGTCATAAACTAATGTTCACCAGAGAGTGATTTATCATTGTTACTGTTTACAAACTTTAATAAATTTTATAATTTGTTTTATAATTTTTTATAATTTGTTTGATAGGTGGACGCATTTCCGCAACTTAGCCTAATTGTGGTATCATTTCAAAGTGAACAAAATAATAATAATTATTATTATTGCTATTTTTTTATTTTATCATACCAAGATAAGCAAAATTATTAGTAATGTTATTGTTTTTTGTTTTTAAATACAAGATACCGGTAAGCAAAATTATTATTGTTGTTCTTTTTTATTTTATCACATCAATATAAGCAAAGTTATTATTAGTATTATTGTTTTTTTATTTTATCATAACACAATAAGGGAATTTATTATTATTGTTATTCGTGTTTATTTTATCATTTCAAGATAACTTAAAATATTATAATTGTTATTTGTATTGGTTGTATCATTTCAAGATATTTTAAATTATTATCATTCTTATTCTTTTTTATCATTTTAAGATAATTAAAAATGTTATCATTGTTATTTCTTTTTATTTATCATTTCAAGATGAAGAGAATGATGTTATTGTTAATGATTTTAATTTTATCATTTAAAAATAATTTGTTATCGTTGCTATATTTTGTTTTATTATAAAGTTGTTATCTTTGTCATTCTTTTCATTTTTATCATTTCAAGATAAACAAAACTTTTTATCATTGTTATTGTTTTTTTGATCATGTAAAGATAAATAAAAGTTTTATTATTATTATTATTATTATTAATATTCTTATAATTTTGTCATTTTAAGATAAGTAATACTATTATTATGGTTATTTTTTAGCATTTTAAAACAAACAAAATTATTATAACTGTTATTCTTTTTTATTTTGTCATTTAAAGATAATTACAATTATTATTAATGTATTTTTGTTAATGTTATCTTTTATCTTTATCAATTTTTATCATTATTACCGCTGCTATTCTTTTTTATTATTTCACGATAATTATAATTACAATCATTGTTATCTTTTTAATTTTATCCTTTCAAGATAAGCAAAATTATTATTAATTTAATCGTTATTTCTATTTATTATTTCTTCAATTGAAGATAAACAAATGACAATCATTAATATCCTTTTTTATTTTATCATTACTTCTATTTATTATTTCTTCAATTGAAGATAAACAAAATGATAATCATTAATATCATTTTTTATTTTATCATTTAAAGGTAAGTTATTATAATTGGTTTATTTCTTATAATATCATTTAAAGATAAATAAAATCATTATCATTGTTATTCTGTTTCATTTTATCGTTTCATGATAAGTAAAATTGTTATTAATATTATCATTGTATCACCCATTTTTTTCTTCAATGGAAGATAAATAAAATTATTATTATTGCTATCTTTTTATTTTATCATTACAAGATAAATGATTTTAATTGAATTTTTTTAGTTTATCATTTCAAGATAAAATTTTTTTTTATCATTGTTGTTGTTTTTCTTGCCTTTTCATTTGAGGATACGCTATTATCATTACTATTATTTTTCACTTTACCATTTCAAAACAAGCAAAATTATTATCGAGCGTGCGTACGTAGTGGCGAAGCTCTATATATGGTTTACTTTTCAAAAAATGACAAAAAGTGGTGTTGCTGTGTCATCAATATTTTTAATTATTGACTTTTGAGCAATGTTTGCTTAGAATAACACGTCGGTCTTTTAATTTTAAGAATTATGGGATAAACTTTTAATTTCTAAAATTTAAAGTTTTTTAAATAAAAACGTTTTTATTTGCAAGAGTTGGCAAACCATCTTTCTTATTCTTCATTTTATTTTAATTTTACAAGCATGTTTATTTAGAATAAAATAAAGAATTATACATTATAAACAACTTTTACTAAATAAAGTTTTCACACACATTTATTAACTTTTGAGATAAAAGCTATTGTAACCGTTGGTTGGTCCTGATCTAACACAAACTGAGCTAGTCCCGGACAACGACGAATACAACTGTGATCTTTCCTCATCGATTCAATTTTCCACAATCAAATGCGTTTTTTCTACGTGTTTTAAAACATTTGTGCATTGAAAACGTATCACAACGAGTTAAAAACACATGATTATTTGCCATAGTTTTACATTAAATTAAACAAACAGATTAGCCAAATTTTGAATATACCTCAACAAGTAAATCCATTTTCTTAAATAAGACGATCCAACATTTTGGTTTTACGTTGTTAAATTTCTCATTAAAACTAACCAGAATAAGAATAAGAATGATTTATTGTTTAAAACTAAAACAAAAACATTATTTCACCAGTAGGCTACATACAAAAACAATATCATCGTTTTTATAGACATTTTTAAACAGGGTGTCAAAAAAAGTTTTTTCTCCAAGAAATAAAAACAAAATTATAAGCTATGAAGATTGCTAAAATGTACTAAAATTTAATATAAAAGTTCAATTTATTTTTTAATTCGTTTTTTCGCAACCTATAGAAAAAATATTATTTATAATGTCTTTTAAACATTTGTATCTTGGGCTATCAACTTTTTTTTTTTGAATTTATAAACTTTTTTTTCAATATTTCATATACAGAGAATCTTTGACGCGAAAGTGTTAAAATTTACACACACGCACACACTTTCAGACATCAGAAACTCAAGTGTCGACAATGGATCAAGTGAAAACAGTACGTAGTTTTTAATTGAAATAAAATGCCTATTTATGTAAAATTTACTGTCGTTATTTAAAACATTAGTCTATTTTCGACTTAAAAATCATTTCTTTATAAGTATTTTTGATAAATATTATTCAAGATAACATTTTTTATAACTACATTAAGAAACATATTTGTTATAAATATATATGTACCCTAGAATATCATGATGATCTACGCCGTAAGTGTAGAGTGAAATAGTCTAGCCTAAATTGTTTTATTGTTCAAAGTTCTTATTTGTCATTTTTTATTACCTATAATAGCCTAGATGTTAAAACAAAAGCAATTCTTTATCAATGTGGTACCATTTTCATTGATAATTATGTATGATTTGACTAGATACAATTTGAGTTTTAATAACTTCAAATGTAAAGTGTTATATGCCTACAAATGCCTAATCTCAACTTGGAAAACATATATAGAAAGCGAGAGTTATATAGACCTATATAATTTGCTGTTATGGCTTTGTTTGCTTTGAATGTTTATTTAGAGTAAGATACAAGTTAGATAATTTAATTTTTATTATTTTATATTGCTTTTATTTTTAAAAATTGTACAAACTAAACAACCTTTACATACAGGGATTTTTAGAAAATGTTTATTGATTATTCATTATTATTTTGTTATAAGCGCGAAATTTAATTGATTCCTCTAGCTATATATATGTATCACAATTAATAAATACATCACAATATCAAACCAATTAAAATGTATCGTTTTTGGAATGAAAATATTTAATTGCTATTATATGATCTAAACTCCATTCCATTAAATATTGAAAACAGCCTTTATTGCAAACCACCAAGATATTACAATATTAACGTCTGCTTCAGGCTTACTCGCTGCACATGTGATTCCAAACTAAAAAATTGATTTTCTTAATCACCAAATCAAACATCCTGGCATGAACGCGCGTGTGAAGAACATCAACCTTATATTGTTGTAACACAAGTGAAGTAACCCATATTCAAATAACATATAACTTACCTCATTTGTGCTATTGTCGATCCATTTGTAATCGTACAATAGGTGCAAACCACTTCCATTGGTTAGCCAATATTTCAACAGCATTGAGTGCCCACCTTACAGTATCAGATGAAGTTAAAATTTTGTTCATGAATGTCCCTCGCACCTTCAGCCTGGACCTTAGGTTCAAAATACCAACAACTACATGCATGTTCACAACATAATCAAATTTGATCTGTCTTTAAAGTTATTCAAAGAATTTATCTACGTTTCAACGCTTACAAGTTACTGAAACAATATTTTATAAATTTATTCAGAAGGATGAAGAAAAAACTAACAGTTTCAATATTTTTTAAATAAATTGTATGTATTTTTTAAATATATTTTAAATATGTTTTTGGTAATTTTTATAGATAATCAAAAACAAGGAAATAAAAAACTATTCAGACAAATGAGTTGTTTCTAGGCTAAAAAAAGTTTGAAAAATAAGAAGGGAATATTTGCGTTTATTTGTTTGTTTTCTTCGTTTCCAGGTTTAGTCAGGCGATAATCTAATAGCATTTGGATTTGTTTGCTCCATCTAATTTACAATAGTTGCGGTCGTTTAGTCAAGCTATCTCTCTCTCTCTCTCTCTCTATCCTGCTACAACCGCTACCCAGCAAAGCAGTAAATTATTTCCATGCTTATCAATTTATGACTAAGCGGACGTGAGATGAAAAAGTAAGAGTTGAGCGTGAAGAGATGAAACCATTCAATATTGTTTTGGAATCTTGTATAGTTCATCAAGTAAGACTTAGCCAATCTTTAACTCTGCTTCACATATCATTCTTAACATTATTGGTCATATGAAGTGATTTTTAGCCTAAGGATATGCAGCTGGCACATGGCGCCCTACCCAAGCAGCTTAGAATATGAGATTTTAATGGAAGACTGTCATGCTCAGCCATTCAATGAAAATGTTTCATCGAACTCTAATTGATGCGCAGGAGACTTGGTTACACAGCATGAGGGAGTCATAAATCGGCTATTTTGGTTGAGTGCACCCATAACCCAATTTGGAGAAAATATCCTCTAAAGAGTGTTTTTCTTGGAAAAATATCCTCTTTATGATGTTTTTATTTAGGAAAAACTGTCCTTTAATTGTTTGCTAACCCAAAACTTAGCAAATGTCACCCTGAATATCATTAGCTCTCTCACGGTTAATTAGATTGTTCATAAATTGTTTGCTTTATCATAAAATTTATTTATATTATGGTATGTCCATGTTGCCATATAGTGTTATAGGAAACATTTCAAGTAATATTAATATTTCAAAATCTTTGGGGTGTTTTTATAGCGAGTCTAATCCAGCTTAACCTATCTCTGTCTGCTTCATATATCAACTGTATTCTAACTACCCACATCAATATGGTGTAAATCCTACGGATATGCAGCCGACATATGGTGTTTCCTCAAAGCATGGGTAAGCTTACCATTTGCGAATTTAAGGGAATACAGTCACGTTTCAATTCTCAATGAAATAGCCTTGAAGTGTCGTCTAATCTATCTGAATGAGATTTTCTTAAGCAGTCTCAATCTTCAGACTACATTCGTATCCACTCACCCATCATCTCTCATAATTCAACGCTATTTCAGAAATACTTGGTCGGTTTAACGCTTATACGATACCGAGTCATAAAAAAATATTTGTGTTGAAAATGTAATTAGTGATAATATAATTCCAATCTTTATTTTTTCAATAAAAACGGTTTCGGTTTTAACACAATAAAAGATTAAAAATAATGAGCTACCAAAGCTACTTTATTTAATGTATTAATGTATCAATGTATTAATTTACTTAACGTATTAACTTATTACTTTACTTAATGTATTAATGTATCAATGTATTAATTTACTTAATGTTGTCATAGGATTTTATATAGTCGTATTATATATAATAGATTGACTATATATTGTTAGGAAACGCTTCTAATAAAGTTAGTTTTAGTAACCCAATTGTGTATGAATCATCCCCTAACATGGCTTCGGCCATGACATGTTGTGAGATGCAGAAACTTATTTGAGCCATTGAAGATACTTGAGGCACAAGAAAGAAGTAAGCAAAAGCGTGAAGAACCATGTCTTCTCACTGGACTAAAGGAGTAGCTGATGCCAAAATCATCCCATTGACATCTAGAATTGGATCTGTTTGAAAGTTCACGGGACCACGATAAATCTTCTGAAGTAGACATCTAGAAATGAAGAATCCCCGTCGCCAGAAGAACCAAGCCGTTCCCTCATCCTATTGACATCTAGAAGTTGGCTTGATTGAAAATTCAGGGGTTCCACAAGAAAGAAGAAAGATATAAACTATTTAGTTAAAGAAGTTGATGAAAACTTGTGAGCGGATGAATATTTGTTGCTAATAATTATTTTGTTTTAGTGGTGTGGCTTGAAATGTTAATTCTTCTTTGAAGGCATGAAAGATGCATGAATTTGAGTTTTTACCAGTACCTTGCCTAAAGAGAGAGGTATTGTCTCTGGATTATTGAGTTTACTAGTTGAAGACTAATATTTTGGCCACTGTCAATTTTTGAGTTTTTGTTGTTGAGACTTTCATGAAGAGAATAAAATTGTATGAGGGTGCTCCAGTAAGACAGGTGACCTCAAAGGAAGATTTCATATAGTCGTATTATATATACTAGATCGACTATATATTGTTAGGAAACGCTTCTAATAAAGTTGGTTTTAGTAACCAAATTGTGTATGATTCATACCCTAACATGGCTTCGGCCATGACAATCATTATGTATCTATTGTTCATTATTATTCATCATTAATCATTCTTATTTATCATTATTTATCAAGATTCATCTATTTTTCATCATAATTTGTCATTACTCATCGTTATTCATTATTATCTATCTTTATTCACCGATTCCTCACCTGTATTCATCATTAATCACCGTTATTCATCATTATTCATCATTATTCTTTATTATTCATTTATAATTAATCTATTAGTTATCATTATTCATATATTATTCTTCATTATTTATCATTGTTTGTCATTATTCGTCTATTGTTCAAAATTATTCATCATTACTCATCGTTATTCACCATTATTTATCCTTATTAATCTATTGTTCATCTTTATTCATTATTAATCACCGTTATTCATTATTATTCATCTATTATTCATCATTAGCTACCATTATTAATCTATTGTTCATCTTTATTCACCTTTGATCACCGTTATGTATCATTGTTCATCTTTATTTTTCATTATTCATCTATAATTCATCTATTAGTCATCATTAATCACCGTTATTCATCATTATTCATTAATATTCATCTATTATTCATCTATTATTCATCATTATTCATCATTATTATTGTCTTTATCAGGAGAAGGAAGGGCAAATCCCTGACTTGTTCAATTGCATCTGTCGCATGCTTAATCACGTCTTTTAGTGCCGTCGCGGAGCGAATGAAACCTTTTAATGTCCGGCTTTATTTCACTTGCGAGACTTTATTTCTTTTTTATTCGAAACAACAAATAAAAAATCTCCTCTTAATCATACAACGAAACAGATTTTTGGAAGAAACAATTTTATTTCAATGAAATATTTTATTTATTTTCAATAATGGTTTCCAGAATTAGAGTAGATTTAATGTAGGTTCTTACGATTTGTTGATGCATGTCTTAGGGTGAATAAATTTTAATATAGTTTAATGAACAAAAGTGAAAGATTAATAAAATAAAATGTAAGACGCAATAATAATACAAATAAACATTAAAAAGTAAACAGTAAGAAATAAACAATAAAAATAAATCTTCAAGGTCATTAAATTATCTTTAAATTGTAACTGAAAGAAAAATTGTCGGGAAAAAGATTTGAAAGCGCGGCAAAATGGAGGTCGATCAGATTTTTTGGCGGTTTAATTGGCAACGTTTCCCCGGAAGAAAGATCTGGTTTGATGATCGACTTAGATCGGTTGCCTCTTTGTTTTTTGTTTGGAAGTTTTGGCAACTTTACTTATATAGCGAAGTGTTTGCAACCTTACTTATATAGGAAGTGTTGGCAACCTTACTTATATAGCGAAGTGTTGGCAGCCTTACTTATATAGGAAGTGTTGGCAACGTTATTTATATAAGGAGGTATTGGCGACTTTAATTGTAAAATAAGTCTTACCATCCTTATTTGTGTGAGGTAGTATTAGCGAATTCAATTGTAAAGAAAGTTTTAGTATCCTTATTTATATAAGGAATTCTTTGCAACCTTATTTGTATAAGGAAGTAATGGCAAACTTATTTTTATAATGACGACTTGACGGCCTTATTTATTTATATAGGAGGTCTGGCAACTTTATTTACTGTATATAAGGAAGTCTTGGCAACCTTTAGTAAGAAAATACTTTCGGTAACCTTTACTGTATAAAAAGTTTTCTTGCAATATTTGCTACATTAAAAGTTTTTGATAACCATTCCTGATAGCCAATTATTTATGTATGTAGGTTTTGGCATCCATTCTTATATACAATGTTTTTTTAAGTATTACATAAAAGATTTTCGGAATATTAGCTATAACTATATTACATTCCAACTTTATTTGTGTAAGCAGTTTGAAACCTATATTATATGTGGGTCTTTTTTATAAACACACTTAATCGAGACGGGTTCACATTTTTATTTTTATTTTAAAGAAATGTAAAAATCTTTATTTCACTGCGTTATTAATCTCATTAATAATAAGAACTTTTTTCCCAAATAATCAAAAGCAAATAAAAATGATTTAGAAGCACAGAAGTAAGCAAAGAGAAAAACTTAATACACAGCCAAAAGAAAAACTTTGTTATTTAATACACATTAAATTTGAATATCTTTCCAGTTGATATTATTTTGAAATGAAAAGAAAGTGAAATCTGAAAATAAAAGCAAAAACTATGATTAGTGGCACTTGTTTGGTTGTTTTGGCCGTTAAATGGCACTGCCAGGAAAATAATGTGCCAACTTCACTGATTTAAGACTTCCCAACTTGTTTAACTTCGACCATTTAAGGCGCAAATAACCGACACGGTCACAGAAAATGTTGCGTTCTTCAGGATAACATTTTATGACGTTGTTTAACGTGTGAAATGTTTCAGCGAAAAAAAGATACAAAAGACATTTAAAAATATTCAAATTTTATTTGACTTCAAGATGGCGACAGAAATATATTCGAGATAGTAACAAAGATAATAACAAACTTTTTCCTTTTAACCGTTTGACTTCTGAAGAAAAATAAAATCACAAATTAATTTTTAGCTATTTTTATAACATAAAAAAGAAAAATAATCTTGAAAAATGTTGAAGAGAAAATCGTATTTTACAAACTTGGATTTTCTTTTTAGCATTAAATATGTTAATCTTGTAATCTGGCTAGGGTGTCGAACCCCTGTGTTCCAAAGGTCTCCAGAGACATAATTAGAACATGTACAGCCACCAAAGGAGTGCCAGAGAGTGCCAGGGAGTGCCAGGGAGTGCAGTGCATTCAACGAAATGCTAACGAGTGTTTAAACTTATTTACATTCAACACTACTCGCCTCCTCTCAGTTCATTCTAATCTTATGAAACTTTTGGTAATCATTTTTATTCATGCTTTTCGAATATTTTAAACCAACTGTTTTACTTTACTCTAAATTACTTTCATAAAATATTATTCAGACGTTTATTTCTTATAAATCTTAAACGCTCATTGATTTTGTTATGGTGATACTTATGCAGCTACCCAGTGACTTACAATAATTAAAAATCCCTTAAAAATTAAAGTCCTATATTAATGTTATAAATTCTGCTAGTAGGAAAATTAAATGTATATATATAGAATATGAACTCCTGAAGCAAAATGAAGTCTATGAAAGCGTACTTGAACCATCTACAGTATATATTATTGTGGATGGGGATGGTACGGTTGGATAAGGCTCCATTGTTCATGTGGTTTCAAGAGCGAACCCTGGACGGCTCAGAGTAGTAGTTTTTAATACAATTATTTATATTATTATTTTAACAATTTTATTTCATTTGTTTTAAATAAAGTTATTTCTAAACATTAAAAAACTAGGTTAATCATGAATTTCATAATAAATTGGCTGGACCTAAGAATTCCTAAAATATCTATTATTTGAAACATATAAATTTTAGACCAAAATTTCCTTCAGTAATTCTACCTTAGAATCTGCAGTTCTTTCATTTGTTTTAAACAAAATTTCTCAAAACTATCAAAAAAAAATATTTATAAAAAATAAATGATTAGTGACACCAATTTAGAATGTTATGTTCTATATTTTCATTTAAACAAACTTGACTGTAAAATGTTTTTTTTTATTATTTTGAGAAAAAGACAAAGTCCACAAATCATCCAACGACAACAACAGCAATCAGGGAAAATTTATAGAAACTCGTTTTCCAAACACACAGATTTCTATCAAAATTGCACATTTTCCCAATATTTTATACCATCAATTAGAAAACTCTGTTCTCTCTCGATTGGTATATTATTTATATTATTTATATTATTGTTTATATTATTTATATTATTTATATTATTTATTATATTTATATTATTTATATTATTTATATTATTTATATTATTTATATTATTTAGATTATTTAGATTATTTAGATTATTATTTATATTATTTAGATTATTTAGATTATTTATATTATTTAAATTATTTATATTATTTATCATTAATATGTAAAATCCGAATGGTCAAAAAATAGTACTTAATTGAAGTTTTTGTGTAGATGAGTAATTGTGTTGGACACATATTTTAAACATATTTGTTTTTTCTTAGATGATTCAAAGGTATTGATACAACTATCATTTTGGTTTCTCTTATCTGTGTGTTGCAGATTGCATTTTGTTATTCTAAAATTTTTCCATTTTTATTGTCTAATTTTTTAATATATTCTTTTTTTATTTTCCATTGTTTACTATTTTTTGTTAATTATCTTAATTATTTATGGTTTCTTGTTTAATGTGTATCATCATTTTAGTAACTATTTAGCATTTATAGTTTTATTGTTAACTATTTGTTGTTTATCATTGATTGTATACTGTTTACTATTTATTATGTATTACTTATTAATTATAATTTCTGTGAAACAAAATACATTGCAAGATGAAAGAAAACCTGAATTGCATTTCGAAAGTGACGAGAAGAAGGTTGAGGGAAAAAGTAAGAAAGGGGAAAAAGTTGATTAAGTAAACACGTTTCACGAAACTCTTTTAAACGATGATTCCAAATTTGTGATTCCTAGGCCTAAAAATCTCAATTGGAACCTCTCGATTCCTGCCATGTTGAAACACCCGTTGTTTGACTGACAAAATGTTGAATTAAAATTTAATTTATCAATGATGACAAAAAGTTAAATTAAAACTTAATTTATCAATAATGATAGAATGTTGAATTAAAATTTAATTTATCAATGATGACAAAAAGTTAAATTAAAACTTAATTTATCAATGATGACAAAAAGTTAAATTGAAACTTAATTTATCAATAATGATAGAATGTTGAATTAAAACTTAATTTATCAATGATGACAAAAAGTTAAATTAAAACTTAATTTATCAATGATGACAAAAAGTTAAATTAAAACTTAATTTATCAATGATGACAAAAAGTTAAAT
>JARUHE010305507.1:0-12467 GCA_031471125.1 Archaeomysis grebnitzkii | reverse complement strand
GTCTCTTATGTCGTCCAAACCCGTAAACTATATGCCAGCGAGTTACACAAACTAATAACCACCGTTGCTTAACTTCTATGTTAAAAGATTCCGATAACTATACAAATATTTTCATAAACTTGCCCAAAAATACTGAAAAAAATTGTTTTCTCTTTTATGTCATTTTTTTGTAATACCTAAAAAAACAGAATTTGTTTTCCTAACAACTTTTGTCACATCTAACCTTTCTCGCTCTCAAAAATGTTGTCTTTCACTTAATCTTTTTTGAACACTACTTAAACGCCTTTGTTAAGTAAGGGTTTACCAAATGGAACTCACCATTGTAAAACCTTGTATTTATTTAAAATGTATTCTTACATAATTCAACTTAAACAATTGATAACTATAACACCAATAATATTAATATAGAAAATGTTAACTGTATACAAATAAATAATTGTTCAAGTTATTAAAATGTTAGGAAATATATTTTAAGTTTGTTCGTTTGTTCTAATCTTTTTTTTGTATTCATTTTATGAAGAAAAAGATTGATCTTCAAACAAAGTTTTGGCGCGAAATTAATAATAAAAAGTGAACATATTTTTGAACGTATACTATGCCAGCTGAATAAATACATAAAATAAATAAAATAATTACATAAAATAAATTAAATAAATACATAAAATAAATAAAATAAATACATGAACAATAAAATAAATACATAAGTAAAAAATAAATACATAAAATAAATAAAACAAATACAATAAATAAAATAAATAAATAAAATAAATACAATAAATAAAATAAAAGTGGGACGTATTTCTGAACATGCATTGTGACAGCCAAATAAATAAATAAATAAAAATGGTAAACTTTTCAGTTAACCATTTTTGACAACAACAATGGCCTTTAGTTTGTATCTGGACAAATGGTTATTTTAATATCGTGTTTGTATTCCAGTTTACACATTTTATAGGATTTGATAGGCTGTATAGCAATTTACGAAAACTATGAACAAATATAAACTGTTGGTTTATCACATTGTGGGTGTCAAATATTTAAAAAAAAGATAAAACTTAAAACGGTTGTTCTGCTTGTCGTAGAATTTATTGAAGACGTCTGTTAAAATTATTATACATGATAAAACATAAATAATTCGTCCTGGGAAATGTCCTTAAACACAAAGTTATCCATTGGGCTAGTAATTAGATTAAAACATGTTTGCGTGTGCTTGATAAGACAAAATAAAAACAGAAATGCCAATACAATCTAACAAAAAACTTTCTAAAACATTCACTTAAACGTTTGATTCGCCAAGCTTTGTCCATTTTATTAAAGCCTGATACGTAATATAGGATATTTCGTAATCCTATTGCCATTGTGTATGCCTATAACTTCTGTATCTTGAGATATGCTTCCCATATAACGTCCCGATGTAGGATATAAAGTGACCTTTAACTGCCAATAAATAGGACTTATAAGAACACTGTCAGCTGAAAACCGTATCCTACAAATCCTTTGGACTTGTATATTATGTAAATGTTAGGTTAGAAGGATTTACACTTTACAAAAAAACATTTAAAGATGAAACTTAGAAGCAAAAGGTTTAACATTACTAAGTACCCAAAGGTTGAAGATTAAAATTGATTGTCTTAATTATAGAAAACAATGCATGTAGCTAACAAACTTATCGCATATTCATTAACTAATATACCAAACACAAAATAATAATACAAATGCAAACATTTGTTTTGTAACATCTAATATTTACAATATAACAATGTTGACAAATAATTTTTACCGTTGTAGTAATAGAAAAAAAAGATAAGGTTAGCATACAACAAAAACAAATGAATCTATAAAGAACTAAGGATGATAATACATATAAAAATAAATAAAATAACCCAATATGAATAAATAAATACAAAGGTAGCAACTAAACACGGAAACATTATATTTCAATTAAAAGTTTTCTTGTTCAATATTTTTTACTTATATTTATTGATCAAATAAGTGGGAGCCGAATCAACGCGTAATCAAATTAGGAGCATTCCTGCGTTCCCACCTACTCCCATCCACCAGTTCCTATCTTTCAACTCCCACCTCTTCCAATTCCTCTTTTGATTCCCATTCCTCCAACTCCCTGGTTTTATTCCCACTTTTTACAATTCCTCTTTCATTCCTATTCTTCCAACTCCCTCTTTGTATTCCCATTCCTCCAATTTCCTCTTTTTATTCATATTCCTGCAACTCCATCTTTTGTCTAATCCCCAAATCCCTGGAGAGATTCCCGCAGCTCAGGTCATTCGTCGACCCTTCTGCTGCAGTCCGCAATTTCTCTTTTCTGACTTTGGTAACTCGAGACATCGGCGGTGGTGGAAGTGACAGAATTTGACGTTTTTTTTTGCCTCGAATATAGCGATGCCTCACATTTTGCATTTCATTATGCTTGTCGTTGCCTTATTTTTGGCAGTGCTTCGTTTTTTAAATGAATGAAATCCGTCTATTTCTAAAGACATCTCGTGTATATTCCTTGACCGTCACCTTAAAATAATGAACTTGGCTTATCCATCCTAGCGCATTTAGTTAAGCTTACAACATCCATCCCGGTACCATCGAAAGCACAAAAATCACACATTTTCAAGTTTAAAAATAAGAATAGTAAAGTTATAAATTATTGTTTTTTATTGTACATTTCACAGCATGGAATTTTCAGCAAAAATAACTATTTGTAACTTCATTATATATATTTAAAAATGTGCAATTATTGTGCTGTTGACTGTACATTTATAAGTATAAAAACGTTTACAAATATTTAAACACACAATATGAATTAAGTAAATAAAATTCAACTACTGGTTGATACATATAAACCAAACTATGTTATCTATCTATTTATATTGAAAAGGCAAATCAATTTGGCTTAAATGATTTCAATAGCAAAAACTAAAACTAAAAATTGCGTTAATAGCAATAACAAAAAATAACAATGATGCAAATAGTAATACCAAATTTAACAATGACGTCAATAGAAATATTAACGAAAAATAGCAATAATGTGAACTAATAGCAAAAACCAAAAACAACGATAACACAAATAGCAAAAACAAAAATAAGAAGTGCTCCTCCATAATTGAAATTAGATTTTGTAATTCTACACCGTCTGAGGGGCTTATGATGAACAAGTCACATGAGGGGATTTTATTTTATTATTATGCAACAACTTTTAAAATTATGATAATGCATTAATTAAAATAGTTCATTTTATATTATTATTTAACAACTTTTTTGAAAAAAATACTTGTAAATGAAATATACATTAATTACATCAATGTTTACTAGAATTGCTGTAAAAATGTGAATTCTATTATTAGTTATAAAAAAATAGTAAACCAATAAATTAAATAAAATCTAACAGTTTAATTTTTTTAATTTATATTCAAAAACAAAGTTGTAGCAATAAGCCTTAATTATACAATAACTGAAATATTTTTTCATACTTTTTCAATAACATTTCTTAGAAGTATAAATAATCCATGTAAACATTTTTTTATTGTTTTCTTGAAAAATGAAATAGAAAAATGCTAAAATTTAGTCAGATATAAGAATTATTTGAATCCATTGGTTGAGAATTGCATTCATTTTATAATGTTTTTTAACCAAAAATGTTGAGGGAAAATCACAAATAAAATAAATTTCCAATTTTACGATAAATGTATTTATGAATACTTGATTCATAAAAAATATATTAAACTATAATATAATAATTTCAGTTCAATATAACAAAAACAAAAAATCATTTTTTAAAGAGTTGAGAAAAGAAATTTCATTACTGCATAAATTTAATGTAAATATTTGAGCTTTTCAATCAGCAGTCTTGTTAACCCTTTAACGCATGAATAATTGCTTCAATAAGGACTAAAATACAATACAGATATATTGAAAACAACCCTTATTGAATAGAACGAACCAATGCTTTCATGCACCAAGGGTAAAAATAAACAAACAGAGCAAAGCTTTGTCAGATTATAAAGGTTCAAGGCATGTAATTGGCCTTGTTAGTCGCTTTGGAAAAAAGGATAAATGAAAATATTTTTTTGGAAAAAAATTAAAAAGAAAATTTATTCATAAAATTTTAATGACCTCTTAAGAAGGGACAGGTTTGCCTGGTGTATTCACCTCCCTTGGAATGTATTTCTATAATAATTATTATTATTATAATTAATGAATTAATTACTGTAATTACTGTAATTAATAACTTAATATAGCAATGTTATTTTCAGTTGTTGCATTAATTATGATTACTAACGAAATATATATTAATTTACATACTTACTTCATTTATTAATACAAAAAGTAGGTTAAATTGAAAACTGGATCTGACAAAAGTTGGTTTTGATAATCTTGAATAAAATATTGTACCTGCAATCTTTTTTTCTAAAAAAGTTATACAAACAATGAATCAAGTCCATTGAACAGTCTAAAAAAACGAAAAACATATACATAATATATAACAAAATAAAACATGATCAAAAATGTAATAAAAAAAGTTAAGCATCATTGACTTTTCTTAAATTAATTTTTAGTTTCTACATAAAGTTTTTATTCTCAACAGAATAACTGAAACAAGAAACATGAATTTATTCATCATTCAATTTAACCAAAATAAAAAATAATTCTGGTGAACGACTCGTGGAAAAATACATTTCATGTCTCATTTTTTTAAACTACAAAACTTGAGAAAAATATATTTTATTACTTTCTAAAAGTTCAGAAGTTTCCAAAATTTATTTTGCAGAAGTTTTCTTTGTTCTTATTCAAATTGTCAGAAGTTTGAAATAAAAAGCTAAAAAGCGTGTTTTTAGATAAAAAATGATAATGTAAAATTTGTTATACATGCACTTCAATTTAATTTATATTTAATTGAAATATTATTTTTCAAAATGTATATACATACATGTTTATAGATGTTTAATAATAATAATGTGTCAAGTTTATAGAGCGCTTTCAGCTGTAACAGCTCACAAAGCGCTTTTAATTCTCATCATCATTATCCACATCAGGTGATATACAGCCGATATATGGGGCTCTCCTCCAAGCCGGGGTAAGCTTACCACATGAGTTTTTAAAGGAATTCAGCCACGTTTAAATCCCAATGAAATAGCCTTAGAGCGGACTTGAAACGGTGCCAATGAGATTTTCTGATGCAGCATTAATCTCCAGGCGGCGTTCGTATTCACTCGGCCACCATCTCTTATTGTTAAATACAAAACTAAAGCTAATTTTATAAACCAGTAAAATTTTATAAATTATTTTCTTTGTTTGTTTCAAATTTCGTGTAGATGACTAGCAATTTTTTTGCTTACATTTTATGGTAAATAAAAAATAAACAAAAATCAATAAATGACTATTTTAATATTGATCGTCATTTCCTGAATATTTTCATAAATACATCGAACATTTCAAAGTAACATTTATAGATTATAAAAGTTGTTTTTTATGAACTATCATTATTATTAATATACAATATTCAAAATAGTCATTTACATTATTGGAACTTGTACCAACTTCGATTAACGTTAATGTGGAACCAACGTAAGGTTTGCTGGTAAATAAAGGGAAACCAAAGCAGGCAAATCCTATTACAGAAGGGTGTAAATACACATCACCCGTTTCTTGCCTGTCTTTTTGACTTAACATCAAAACTAAGAATTTATTTCGGAATGACAGATGGCACATTTTTTGTTAGGGTCACTAAGACTATTAAGCACAGTGAGGCATTTTTCAAACACTTTTGGTACGAAAATAATTTTTAAAATATTAAAAAAGTACCAAATTTAATAAAAATTAGGTGAGGCCGTTTTTAATCGTGTATTTACGTGTATTTATACATGGTATAAATATTTATAATACAGAGAGGAAGATAAATATAATACAATCAGATAAGCAAGTAAGTACATTTATTGCCATGGTTTTAGTAGGTGTGAGAGTATACTTGGAAATATTATTGTTAGTACATTATGTAAATATGCAAAGACAGTGACATTGAAATGTTTAAGTTAATGTTATAATTGCACACAATTTAGAAATAAATCTTGACATTGTACATACTATATAGCCATTATTGTTACCACGTTCAAATAAGTACACAAAAGTGTATATATAAATTTAGAGAGTGAAAAAAAATTTAACCTATAAAAAACACATTTTATTGCCTTCATATTTTTGTAAATAAAGTAATAAAAATCAAAACCATAAAATCAAAATAAATCTCAATTAATTCACAGTAAAATTTAAATAAATAAAAATACAAAGGAATATAAAACACTTGATTTCATTCCGAATGAATACAAATAAAGATTATAAAAATGAATGCAGACGGTGGTAAGATTTATTCAATCAATTCAACCAAGTAGGGACGAGAGAGAAATGGAGAAAGATGAGAGATGGAGATGGAGTAAGAGGGGAGGGAGAGATGGAGAAAAAGAGACGAGAGAGATAGATAAAGAGGGGGAGGGAGAAAGTGTGAGAAGGTGAGGGGGATAAAGTGAGAGAAAAGGGAAATCTAAACAAGATAATCAAAACGATCTCAAATTTATTTATTTTTTAAGGTCAAATATTTTTTATCTAAACTTAAAAAATGAAAATAAAGTAATTAAATAGTAATTAAATAATAAATAAATATAAAAATAAACAAAAAATCAAATAGTAATAATTACTAAGATAAATGTAATGTTAGTTGGTGCAAACATAGGTTAATACTTTTAATAACATTTTAAAAATATTGGTTAAAAGCTTAGAATTATTCACAAAACACAAACAAATTTCTATAAATTACATTTTATATAAAATGAAATCAAAATTAATTTCTCACATTTAAAAAATTCTAAACATTCAATTGTGTAGACACTTCAACAATAGAACTGTCAGACTGATTTTAAAACATTTTTACATCAGCAAAAGTGTTTTACTGTTGTTATGTATAATATAAATAATAACATAAGAAAATAATAATATAAATAAAAATATACATATACAATATAAATAAACATTAACCGTCAAAAATATTAAATATCATTCAAGAATTGACTTAACTATTCAAAATCAATATATAAATCATGGAAATATATTTTACCTCCCATGGAATTGCATTATCGAGACAAACTCTTTAAGAACAAGAAATCTTTACAATTTATAGATTCTACGGATGTTAAAAAGTCATAAACAAACAAATAAAAAATTGACAAAAGAAACAAATTTGCTGATGTATTAACAGTTAAGAAGGTAAGTCACACCACCAGTTGTAAACATTTGCGGTTAATGTTTTTCATTGTTAATTTTTTTTAAAGTTCTATGTAATTTTTATACTTTATGGGAAAGATCAGTAAGTGCGTATATGTGTGCGATTGTGAGTGTGTGTGCTAGTAAGATGTCTTTAAAAATAGGTACATGAGGAAAATTGTGAACGGCTACAATATACTGAAACATAAGAATACATTATAAAATCAATTGAGAAATGAATGGCATTAGACACCAAAATAATCTGCTTTCGAAAACCACGCCTTTGTATATTTAAGTTCAGAAACAGGTTCATCAAAGGCATCAACAGCTATTTTAAATACCTCAATACAGAGTCATAATGTTTCATTCCCTTAATTAATTAATAATTAAATTTATTTATAATTTTAAATAGAGAAAAACGTTATTCCTTAAAGCATATGGTTGGACATCCCGAGGCAGATGTTCGAACGGAGATAAGGTCACCACTAGGAGGGTAGGTCAAAAGCCGTGAAGAGGTAGGTGTGGGGAGGGAAGGGCAGCTGACAATGGCACAATGACCTCACAATGTAAATACAATTCAATAGAACTTATTACACATTGTTCGCACCGAAGAAAATCAACACAAACAGATTAAAGAACAATGTTTTCGTCAAAATAATAATTTATAAACAAATAAGTAAACAAATTTAATCTCCAAGTAAACCGTTTCTTTGACTTATAAATATTAGATTTAATCATTTTCATTAAAACATATTCTTCATTAAAAATAAAAAACTATTTAGTCAATATAGAATATCAATTATTGGTTTATTCTCAACAATAAGCGTTCACAAATACGAAAAAGAGTTTATTGAAAATTGATAAAATTCAATTCAAAATAATCCACTGAGATTAAACCCTATTATTGGAGACCAAAAAAACAACAGCTTTTGTAAAAATGTTATCTCGTAATAAAACCTAAACAGAAATAAGCAAACAAGAAATGCCAATAAATGTTGAAACATTTACATGTAAACTATCAATTATATCAACAATGCTATCATTATACATTCGTAGAAAATCTTATAGATTCTATCAGGTGAATTTATGAAAACTACATTTTTATATTTATTTTTTTAAATATTTGTTTAATTTTCTTTCTATTTATTATTTTGGTAATTATTTAATTTAAAACTTTTGTAAACTCTAGTTATAAAACTTTCAGCTAAGCAATGAGTTTTAATGTAATAAGCTATTGAATACATAAATTATAATTACACAGCACCCTATGTAAATGATCAGTGTTCAATGCGTGCATAAATTAGCATATACATTATCTTTTAATATAGTTAAAAAAAACTAGGAAATCTTTTACATAAATTTGGTTAATAATTATTTTACTTTCCAATTTGCTTGTGCTTTAATGTTTTTACATATTTATTAAACAAATAATGAATTTTAATTCATTATAACTTGAATTAAATATGTAACAAAACAATAACTGTATTTAACAATTTAATTGGATTGTATTTTTTTAATTAAAATAATTTAGTGAAAATAATACCACCTAACATTAAGTTTGAAAAAAAATAGACTTTGAATTAACACTAAATTTGAAAACAAATCTTTTAATTATATTAACATTAAATTTGGAAATACATGTTATAAATTTTATCAAAGTTAATCGTAAGATTATTTTTACGTATTGACAGCTAAGAATATATTTGAAAAGACCATAAATATGAAAATACATTTTATTAAAAACTAATATTCATTAGCTTTAGCTGCTTATTTATAACAAAATGAAATATTGACATGACGGAGATTATCAGTGAAAAAATGCTGACCCTTTCATAAAAAAACAAATATTTGAACTTTTTTTTTGTTTATTGAAAAAAGGTTAAAACAGCCAAGGATATTAAATCTGGAGATAAAGAGATAGCTTGGGTATTGAGTAAATGTAAATTAACTTAAAGATGTTCATACAAAACGATTTTATTACAACTAATAAACATTTTCATTATGGTGATACCAAAATATTAAAAGAAATTGTTTTTGTTGCTATTATGTTATGAAAAAACTATAATACAGATATATAAAATAAAGATTTAATTTTTGTGATATACCCAAAAAAATAAATAATTCTAAAAATCGGTAGCATAAATTTTCATTTATTTGTGTAGGCCTATGGAAGATGTCGGTTATGTGCTAGCTAAATGTATCAAACTATACAGGCCTTAGGAAACGAGATTAAACATTGTATAATTATCCTCACTTCCCCACACCTGTGAAGCGATAAATTTCTATAAGGAGTGTCTAACACTTTCTTGTAACATAATTTAAAAATGGGGGAAGCTTAAACATTTCCATTTTCGTGCAATATATTATTTGTGATTTTCCTATAGTAATTTACACAAAAATGTTCCTGCTCTAAACTATATATTTGAGGTGAAAATTACAAGTTTATAAATTTATGAGGACAAGCAAGAAAAGAAAATATTTTCTTTCAAAATGTCCAGTATGTTAGTGTACCTGTGTGTGAGTGTGTATTTGGGGGTGTCTGAGTGGGTGTGTGTGTGTGTTTGTGTGTGTCTGTATGTGTGTGTGTGTCTGTGTGTGAGTGTGTGTGTTTATGTGTGTCTGTGTGGGTGTGTGTCTGTGTGGGTGTGTGTGTGTGTTTGTGTCGGCGGGGTGTTTGTGTCGGTGTGTGTGAATGTGTGTCAGTGTATGTGAGTATGTGTGTGTATGTGTGTTTGTGGGTGTGTGTGTGTTTGTGGGTGTGTGTGTGTTTGTGTCGGTGTGTGTGTGTGTTTGGGTATAAATTAATAAATATGTATATTTGAGAGTGTGCGTGCAAACGTAAAATTCAACGCACAAAAATAAATTGGAAATATCAGTTTTTACAGAGAATTTTTCATCACTCAATAAAGCGAAGAAAGTAACACAAAAGAGTGATTCTGGCATCGATCCAACGGCAGATCCAATGCAATAAAACAGGGAACAAAATAATTTAGTGAACCAAAGGAAAAACGGTCGAAATTAATGGTAACATCTACACGTTTACCTTTTAAAACGTTTCAAGAACCTTAAATAATTTATGAAACATAAATACAAAAGTAATGAAATAGACAGAGTAAGGCCTTGCAAGAAAAAGGAAAAACTCAGAAGACGACCTCTTCAAGAAAATAACCGAACCCAGTAAGAAATTAGATGAGCTCAGCATAATGGATGATTTAGCTTCTTTATTGACATTCCAGTCGGTCTGAATACCAACTAATTATAATATTGATGGCCACACTGTGCCAAGTATTGATATTATTCGTTTATTTTTCTGTGGCAAACCAATATTTAAAATTCAATACAATTTAATTGCTAAAATTGTGCATTTATTTGTATTTTAGTTTGCTATACTGGGTATTAAAATAATTTCGTTAATTTTAAACAATTTGTGAATATCATATAAGTATACATTTAAATTATTAAAGTGGTTACGTTTAAATACTAATACTATGTAAGTACTCACTATAACAAACTCAAACTCAATGTTATTGAAAATAGTATTTTGCGTAGTAAAAAAAAATATTTGTTTACATAAACAACAAAATTTCTCTTTGTTATTAATGTACATTTGAGAAGCAAAGCAAAATATGAAATAATAAGTTAATTAATTTTAATAATAGCATTAGCTTAAATTGTACAAACAACAGATGTTCTTGCCATTGTTCTCTATAGGACTGGAAAAACACCGGATTTGAATTACTTTATCTATTCTGGTATTTTTAGTAACTAAACATCAATTTAGTTATTATTGGGAGTTTGTGTCTAGTAATGAAAAGATACTTTTTAATCTATGAATTTAAAAAAATTCTGAATTAATCAAACATTTAGGCCTAGCAAAGCTGATGAGATCACCAGAGTTAATTAAACTTTGAATAAAATGTAATTTTTATTTTCAAGAATAATAATAGTCCCCAAATATTTTTTCTATTCAAATGAAATTATAAGATTTTCAAGGATTTGCTACAAACAAATTTATTCAGGAAATATATTCAACAATTGTAAAATTTTGGAAAAAATACCATAAAATAAAATTTGGATTGTCCTTTCTTTTGTTGTTAATGAAACATTTTTTTGACAACATTTTGTTTTTGCTAATTAGTAAGCAATAGACCATTATGGAAGAACAAATATTTATTTTTAAATTATTTTATAAAATACCTATTATTAAATTATTTTCTAGCTATATTATAACTTATTATTCAGTTATTTTTTTAGCTTTATAATAATTTATTATTCAATTATTTGCTAGCTATATTATAACTTATTATTTAATTTAGCTTATGTATGCCAACTTTTTAAATAATTAGTATATGTTGCAATACCAGCTCATAAATATGAAATTTCAATTCATTAAATCAAAAAAAAAATATGCCTAACAGAAATAAAATATGTTTAAGGAAATTGGATTAATTTTTAAAACAGGAAACATTTTTTGTTTATATTATCATAGTTCAATTTCATGTTTGCCTAAAAAAAACATTTTTAGTCATTATGTTGTCATTTGTACACATAAGAGTGTATCTCCGATTGATTATGGTAATAGTAAGCACAATTATAATCTTAATATTTATTATTATGCCCAAGACTATAAACTATTTTATTTTAATTAAACAAATTTAAAATATCACAAAATGAAGTGTCAAACTTTTTATTTAGAAATCTAGGTAACAACATATTTTTAAGCTAAACTAAGCTTCAATTTTATTTTTTCATAACAATTTTATTATTTAACGGAAAATATGATAACATGGACATTGAACAGGTTAAACTTTATAAATAAAAAATATTTAAAAATATTTATATTATACATATCGGGAAGAGAACTAAAACGTGTGTTACATATACATTAACAAAATACCAAAAATCTTTTGCTAATAAAATAAATTTAAATATTAACGTTGGAATTTAGATAACAAATTTTATGAATTCTTTTAAAGTTTGTGTTATCAATTCATAGCACTGAAGGTAGATTGGCATTCATTAGATTTTTCTATCCCCAAAAGGATAGCATGCCATCCCAAATAAAGATAGAACAAAAGCTTCCAAATATCGACGACTGAAAATACTACAAAGCTAAACCATAAATATTTTAATAGTTAATAAATTCTCTAGGTAATTATATTATAATAATCCCTTTGATAGACTTGTCTCATACAAAACACATAGGG
>JARUHE010305506.1:0-21262 GCA_031471125.1 Archaeomysis grebnitzkii | reverse complement strand
ACATATATACATATGACGCTTTAACACATTACCGAAACAAAAGAAAGAGGGGACATCTTAAGAAAAAGTGAAAAACCTACGGAACCGAGTCGATACAATTGATAATTAGGGAAAAACTTGATTTTTTTGATTTTTTATGAACGGTTGAGAATTTATAATATTTTTTTCGTTTACTGTAAATAAATTTTAAAATACGTGTTATGAACTGTGCACCAAAATCTTAATGTAAAATCAAAGAAATATAATAATAGAAAATATAAACGTTTTTAGTAATTTCAATAATTTGTTATTATGAATGTATGTGATCAAAAGCCTCGAGATTAATCAACATTACCGTTATTAAAAAACAGAACACTTACCTGAACAAATTTATTTTCTTTTATTTCCATTTGTTTTTTTATCAACCTCAGATGTTTTCATAAACTTTGTTTAAAAACTCAATAACAGTTATTTAGATATACAAAACCTTGTAAAGGTATTAACAAGCACCTGCTTATGTAAAATATAAACAATAGGTATCTTAAGAGACATCAAATTTTTATTGCATAAATGTTTTGTATGTCCTAAAAATAATTTTGAATAAATTGGAATTATTTTTCAGTGAAATAATATTTATAATTTGCTAAAAAGGTTTCACTTCACGCACAGCTCTTGCAAGACTCCCCTCGCGACGATGGCACAGCGCACACTGAATCAGATGTGTTGTCGTTCCTTTTTAAATTGAAGCTAGTAATGAAATTTTCAATCACTCAATCTACTAACATGAATCTAGTATTTTATACTAACATTAGATTTTTAGTCAACGAATCTACATTTTAAACTAACATTAAGTTTTCAATTACTGAACCTAGTGTTTTATAATAACGTGTGTAAGCTTTTATTTATTGCATTAATAAAATGTATTCATAAATTAAACGTTAACAAAACTCTTAATTATCTTCTCAACGTTTTGCCTACGTAAGCAAATACCTTAATCAAAAGTAATGTTTGCGTCATTATGCAAGTTAATGTAAACAATTAATTCAGTTTTTAGACATTCCATAAGAATCAATTTGATTTTTGATATTTGATTTCACACCTAAAAACTAACTTCCACAAAACCAAAACACTTTTTTATCATTTTTAAATTGCATTGTCAACTTTTTGATTTATTTTTAAAGTTTTCACAAAACAATCTTGAGTTGTGCAAGCCAATGAATTACTAATATTTTTTGAAAGTGATTTATATGTTTGTTGTTATAACAATATGAAATAGTATTTCGATTCATATTAAGATAATTTATCTTTCATTAACTCCCCCTTTCTACAAATAGCTTAAAAAATAAATGTGATGATAGATATCATAAAAATAAAGAATGAATGAGATAAAAAAATGTGATGATAGAAATAATCAAAAATAAAGAATGAATGAGATAAAAGGAAAATGTGATAAAAGGATTAATAAAAAATAAAGAGTGAATGAGATAAAAATAAATGTGATGATAGGGTTAATCAAAAAGGAAGAATAAATGAGATAAAAGTAGAGAATGATAATAACAATAATCAAAAATAAAGAACGAATGAAGAATGATTGAGATAAAAGGAGAAATTGAAAGAAAGTGATGATAGAAATAATCAAAATAAGGAATAAATGAGATAAAAGGAGAAATTGAAAGAAAGTGATGATAGGAAAAATGAAAAATAAAGAATGAATGAGATAAAAGGAGAAATTGGAAGAAAGTGATGATAGGAAAAATCAAAAAAAAGAATGAATGTGAAGGAAATGAGGAGTTGAAAGAAAGTGATGATAGGAATAATCAAAAATAAAGAATGAATGAGATAAAAGGAGAAATTGAAAAAAGTGATGATAGGAATAATCAAAATAAAGAACGAATGAGATAAAAGGAGAAATTGAAAGAAAGTGATGATAGGAAAAATGAAAAATAAAGAATAATTGAGATAAAAGGAGAAATTGAAAGAAAGTAATGATAGGAAAAATGAAAAATAAAAAATAAATGTGATGAAAGGAGAAATTGAAAGAAAGTGATGATAGGGATAATAAAAAATAAAGAATGAAGGAGATAAAAGGAGAAATTGAAAGAAAGTGATGATAGGAAAAATGAAAAATAAAAAATGAATGAAATAAAATGATAAAATGAAAGAAAGTGATAATAGGGAAAATTAAAAATAAAGAATGAATGAGATAAATGGAGAAATAGAAAAAATGATGGTAGGAATAATCAAAAATAAAGAATGAATGAAATAAAATGAGAAAATGAAAGAAAGCGATGATAGGAAAAATGAAAAATAGAGAATGAATAAGATAAAAGGAGAAATTGAAAGAAAGTGATGATAAGAAAAATGAAAAATAAAGAATAAATGAAATAAAAATAGAAAGTGATAATAGGAACAACCAAAAATAATTCATGATTGAGATGAAAGAAAAAAGTGATGATAAGGTTATAGGAATAATCAAAAATAAAGTATGAATGAGATAAAAAGAGAAATTGAAAGAAAGTGATGATAGGAACAATTAAATATTACGATAAGTGAAATGAAAAGAAAAAGTGATGATAGGAAAAATGAAAAATAAAGAACGAATGAGATAAAAGGAGAAAATTAAAGAAAGCGATGATATGAAAAATGAAAATTAAAGAATGAATGAAACAAAAAGAGAAATTGAAAAAAAGTGATTATAGGAATAATCAAAAGTAAAGAATTAATGAGATAAAAGAAGAAATGAAAAGAAAGTGATGATAGAAACAATCAAAAATAATGAACAAGTGAAATAAAAGGAGAAAGTGATGATAGAAACAGTAAAAAACAAAGACTTAATGAGATAAAAAGAGAAATAGAAAAAAAATTATGATAAGAACAATCAAAATAAAGAATGAATGAAATAAAATGAGAAAGTGATGATATAAATAATCAAAAATAAATAATGAATTAAATAAAAAGAAAAAAGGATGATAGAAAAAATGAAAAATAATGAATGATTGAAATAAAATAAGAAGGAAGGGAAAGTCAAACCCTGAAATACATACAATCTGATGGCAATGGAACCAACACCTCGTATCTACGGGAAATTTATTTTCTTGATTATGATATAGAGGTTTTAAATGCATGCTACCCAAAGTGAGGGTTACAGTAACTCTCGTGTTGGTTTATGTTTAACATCACATTGGAAGGTATTTACATTACCATTTAAAGAATTGAAAACTTGGGAAGGCCTGAGCCACCCGGCAACAACGGCCTTATAATTATATTTAAATATAAAAATGTGTCGTCTACGTATCTTTCATAAAAAATTTGGTCTAAAATCTTAAGAGCAGCCTATAACCGAACTCTCTCGAAGTGACATTGGCAAATGTTGATCCAGTGATTCTTCAAACGTTAAAATAATTCACATGTGGCAAACTAGGATAACTTTTTAAATTGTTGTTTTGTGAACCATTGAAAGAGATCAACCTATATATTTTATATATTTATATGATATAACGAAAGTGGCATGAAAAGACTAGTTACATTATAACAAACCATTATTTATTTTTTGAATTGGTAGAAGTTATGTTTTTGTAAAAAAAAATTATTTTTTGCTATATGTATGTAATATTGGGTTACCTGTAATAATAGTTTTGAATTTGTCTGTTTCACATGAATTTTTTATACAAATTAGTTTTTCCAAAAATACAACACAATCTGGACTCCATGTTACAATAATTTTATCTTTGCTTAAGATTTTCAATGTACCTATCCCACCCACTGAGAAGATAGTCCATGGCCAAAACTATGAGTATGATATCACTTTGTTGATGTTCCCAAGAATTCAAAGGGATGAACTTTATGATATAGTCATATGTCAGCTACGGAAAGGGAAACTTTCATCGCGATGCGCTATCACTCTTTATGTAACACTGATCTAAAATAGTTTGATTTTCATACAACTTGATTGGTAACTAGGATTGATCGTTTTAAGACGATAACTGCAATCAGATTTTAAATAACTTGAAAAAAAATTGTTTGCTATTTTATTGTTATTTTTCATTTTTTTTAAAGTATATTAAAGTGAGGTTAAATTTTAAAAAAATAAAAAAGTTTTTCATTTGGATAATGATTTTGTAAAATAACCCCTCGGAAACCCGAAAACAATTTTTTTTTTATTAAAAACCAATTGATTTGAGAAGGAATATAACGAAAAACTATCTGATAGGTTTTGGCTGTTTAAGGCAACTAACAATCAGCTGGACACACTGCACTGTTTGTAGGCTTTTTGTTTCCACTCTTTATTTAACATCGATCTTAAATACTGTTTTATTTTATTAAACTTTGGTCATCTGCAGCAATTCTGCATGATAAATTGGTAGCTGCAGTTATTCCTTATTTCATTGTAGTTTTTTTCATTTTGTTCAAGAAAATTCTACAAAACTTAGGTTTGAATGAAATTTTTCTTATAAAAATGATTGAGTATGATAATAATTATATAGAAAAGGCTCTAGGAAACCACAAAAGACAATGTTCTTAAAATTCCAATAGGTTGAGATAAAGTTATAACCATAATATAACCAATAAAATTTCGTAGTTACAGTTTCATGTACTTTTTATTAAAGAACTTTTTCCTACATCATACAATTTAAAAGTAGTGAAGATAGAACCATCATTTGAATATAGAACAAGATTTGTCATTCTTTTAAGTTTTCACATATTAATTTAATGTAAAATCATCAATTTGTATATAAATATAATGGCAATTAGGATAAAACATAAATGTTTTATGTCATTTAACATAGCAAAAATCTTTCGTGGAAATATAAGTTAGTAATAGTGTTTACAATAATATAAGTACAATGTTTGATAATATGTCACAATAAGAACTCATGAACATTGAACTTATAGCCTAATATTTAGAAGAAAACTTATTACATTTGATATGTTTAGGAAATAAAGTTCAAGTAATTTACATTTAAATCCGTCTTTTATTAAGAACTTACATGATCAAACTTATAAAATAACCATTTCAATTTTGATTATTCCGTAAAAGAAAACTTCTTTAGAAATATAAAATGTACAAGAGTGATGGACACACAAAGTATGGATTGGAAAATTTGGGCGAAACGTTCGGAAAGTTATGGGAGCAGAAAGTAAGCTGGTGGTGGGAGGAACAAACAAAAGACGTTTTGAAGGGAACAGAAGGCAAAGAAGAGATGGAAATAGTCACAGCTAGAAGAGTATAGAGACTCGTATAGAGAATAAAATAAGGAGGTCAAGAGGGTGGCAGCACCAACTAAGACAATTTAATACGAAAACTTATTTACAAAAAATGGAAGTCAGAACAAATTATTCAAATAAGAAATCAGAATGTGACAGTCATATTTGTTCCTATTAATATTGTCTGAATAAACTTCCTATAGTAAAATATGTTTTATTCTGCCTAGATACAAACATTTTGCAAAGATAATATATCATCTTCTTCAAGTTGTGATTCTGAATTTTTAATTAACATTTCAGATTATAATTTATAAAAAAAAGTATATCTTTCCACTGAAGAAATATATTTAATTTGACTTTATGGAATACACAAACTTATTGAAATAGTTATTTGTTTTCTTTAAATTTGGTCATGTAAGTAGTTCATCAAAAACTTTGGGGTTAATGCAATATTAAAATCTTTTGATGTGTATGTAATATCCAGTAAATTCTATATTTCCTAAACATATAAAATGCAACAAGTTATCTTCTACATATTGTGCTCCAAGATTTAATTTTCATGAATTGTTAATATAACATACATATTAATATAATATATTAATATATTAATATAATATAACATACATATTAATATAATATATTAATATATTAATATAATATAACATACATATTAATATGCCGTGTTTCAAAAACCAGCTTCTATAAATGACCTTTGATTGTTGTAGTTGTTTGGCGCGGTGGATGATTTGTGGATTGTCCCGAAATTTTTCCAATTTAAAAATTAAAATAAAATAAAATATTTTACAGAAATTTGTTTTAATGAAAATAAATAATAAAATGTTCTACACTGGTGTCACTAAGGTTTTTTTGTGAAATCAGTATTTACTTATTAAAACTTACGATTTATAAGAAAATTGAAATTCATGGTTAATTGAGATTTTTACTTAAAATTTTAGAGAAAAGTTTATTTAAAACAAATGAAAGAACTGGAGATTCTAAGGTAGAATGCCTGAATAACTTTTTTCTAAGAATTTATATTTTTTTTAAAATAATAGACATTCTAGGAGTTCTTAGACTTAACCAATTTTTCAAGTTCATCATTAGCCAAAAAATGAGGGCTTAGAGATAATTTTGTTGGAAACAAATGAAAAAAGTGTTAATATATTGCATTGTTTCATAAAATTACACAATTTCTGAAACTTGTTTAACATAAAAACACAGTTTTTAATGCGTATCATTTACTCATGCTTGTTTAACATTGTATTTATACTATTGTAAACATTGCAAAAGTTATCATATTATTACTATATTTCCAAAACTGTTTTAACTATGTTAAATAATACCAAACATGTAAATGCTATGCTAATTGCCATTAAATTTATATTTAAATTGAATGGTCTCACATTGAACTAATGTGTGACAATTTAGAATGATGACAAATTTCGTTCTGTAGTCAAATAATATCTAAATCTTCACTTCAAATCTTATGATCATTTAATTTTCCATTCCCTATAGTAATCTTCACAAAAGTATACTAAACTAAACGAAAGACTGCTTGGTGAAATAAAAAAATGTTAAAAATTATAATAATACTAACAATACATGAACTGTAACTACGAAAAACTGGTATTCTCGCCTTAACTTTTATTGGTTGTTGTACGGTTATACATTTACTTCAACCAATTGGATTATTATAAGCATATGTTTTCTTGTGCTTCCTAGAGCTTATTATACAAAATTATTACCATAGTCAATCATTTTTATAAAAAAAACTTTTCATTTAAACCTAAGTTTTGTATAATTTTCTTGAACAAAATACAATGAAATAAGAGATAACTTGTTTATTTTTCAAGATATTTGAAATCTGATTGCAGTTATCAATTTGTTATGGCGAATTGTAGCAGATGACCAAAGTTTATCAAAATAAAACAGTATTTAAAATAATTTTAAAATAAAAAGTGGAAGTACAAAGCCTAAAATGCAGTGCAGTGGGTCCAGCTGATTGCTCAGTTGCTTATACTGCAACTGCCCTAAGTATGTCAGATAGTTTTTGATTTTATCTCTTCGCAAACCAATTGGATTTTAACAACCATTGTGTTTTTGTATTTCCTAGAGCATTCTACATAATCATTATCCAAATAAAAAAACTATTAAGAAAATTTTTAATTCAAACCTAACTTTAGTAGAAACTTTTTGAAAAAAAGTGAAAAAACAACAGTAAAAAAGCAATTCACTTTTTTATTGCTTCAAATATTTAAAATATGATTTAAGTCATTGTTTTAGCATGATAAATGCTAGTTGCTGACCACGTTTATTGAAAATCAACAATCTTTAAGATCAATGTTATATAAAGAGGGGAAGTATGTGATACAAATTTCCCCGTTCCGTAGCCGATGTATGATTATATCATTGAGTTCATCCCTATGAATTACTGGAAATATTTCATTTTTTGATTCCCTAGAACCTCCTGAGCAAAATGATACCATCCTCACAGGGAGACATGAAAACTCACTTGGCCCATGTAAGTGATAGTTATCTATATTATAAACTTTGTGATCTTTCAATGTATTACATAGCCTTTCAAAGGCTTGAAAGGTTGAAAATGACAACATTTTGGTCAAGTTTCTACTCCGTGGTAGATCAAATTTATTTCAACTTTGCAATACCTCTACAAACCTTTATATCATGAAAAAATACTGCCGTTTTGAATTTATTAAAGGAAGAGTTAGTTATTTGAAAAATTTTCAAAAGCGATTTTCTATTTTATTTTATTTTAAGATTAATAACTCATACAACTTCGTTGTCGTGCTTTTTTTCTATAGAGCTTGAATTGGAAAAAAAAATTCTGAACATTGTACGCTTTGCATCCGGCGAGGAAGTCCATATCGCATTTTCGAGGTTCCAGTTTGCACTGGTTCCATTAAAATTTTCTTTATCTTTGTGAATTGTGTCCTTCCTAGAGATCTCAATTTGAGAACGAAAAGAGCAAAATTGTTGCTATGCACATCATTTATTCAACAATAATCATTTGTCATATTTAGGGATTCTAAAAAAAACAAAAATATCATCATCATTGCCTCCAACGTCGAGCGATGCAAAGGGCCTCCACATAATTCCTCCAACCATGTCTGTCCTGTGCAACCCGACACACATCAGCCCATCCATCACCTGCTTCTCTCTACATTGTTCTCGGTCGTCCTCTCCTCCTTGTACCTTCTGGTGTCTACTCAATTGCTTCTCTTACTATTCTATTGTGTTCTTTTATTTGGATATTACCAAGCCATTTCCATCTATCCTTCATCAGATATTCATCAATGTACGGCACCTTAGTCATTTCCCTGATTGTTTCATCCCTGACATGGTCTTGCCATTTTATTCCTAAAACCCTTCCCAATGCTTTATTTTCAAATACATGGAATCTCATAGAAATCGTTTCTTTATCATACCATGACTCTCGCCCGTACGTCATAACAGGTTTGACCAATGTTGTATATAACCGCAATTTGATGTGCATTATTAGCTTTCGGGATTTCCACACTTTACTAAGCATATACCCACAACTTGATTAGCTTTTTTTACCTTTCAGTAAGTTCTAGCTCCAAGGATCTTGTGTTGGAAATAATTGTTCCAAGGTATTTAAAAGCATCCACATTTTATACATTTTGATTATTTAGCTGTGCATTACCATGTGGTACAACTTCGGTTTTCATACCTTCTGTCATCTTCTCCACATTTATTTTTAACCCAGTTTTTTTCCTTTCTCATCTAATATGTTCAGCAATGTCTGCATCTTATCCACCCCATCACTCAGTAATACAATATCATCAGCATAATTCAAGTCTGTCAGATGCCTCTCCCCAGTCCACTCAATGCCCAGGTATCGATCTTTAGTCTTTTTCATGATGAAATCCATCAATATGGCAAACAGCATAGGTGACAGGACATTACCTTGTAAAACTCCGGTGAGAGTTGTCCATCAACATCAACACAACATCGGCTTCCTTTATGTATCTCTTGAATCAGTCTTACATACTTATCTGGTAATCCATAGTTTCTTAGTATCTTCCAGAGTATAGGGCAATTTACACTGTTAAATGCCTTTTCAAAATCAACAAATGCCACCACTAATGGTGTTCTAAGCTCCACGTATTGCTGCACAATATGTCTAAGAACAAATATTTGGTCACTGCATCTTCTATATATTCAAATATAAATATGAATCATATACAAGAATGGAAATTATAGAATATCAATAAAATTTTCTCACGATCTAAAATTACTGAAAGTAACAAACTCTACCAACACAATATGGTGACTTTCAATGAAAGGTTATGGAAAATATTTACTTGCAATGAGACCAGTCAACTTCAAGCCGTGATTGGTGAGTAAATGAACTTTGTTGTTACTCTCAAAATCTTACATGCTAAGCTTACTCCGATTTGGAGGAGGCACAAATACGTCAACTGCGTATACTTTATTTGATATGAGTAGTTGTATCAACTTATTAAGGTTGATATGTGAAAAGAGAAGGATGTTGATTATATCAATGATTAGATCTACTATATAAAACCAAAAATATTAATATTGTATGTTCAACTTAAACTATATTCTCTTTTTTTAACTATTGATTTATTTTGTTGATATGCATGCTGAACAAGAGTTATGTTTGGTTAAGTTAGAGAAATTGTATAGTTGTAGCTTTCATGCTTACACATTATTCATATTTTAAATTTATATTTTTCACCTTGAACTATTTTATGTTTTATCCATTGCTTAGTTTGAGGGCTTTGGAAATCCAACAATTATTCCTTGTTTTGTTAAAACAATGCAAATTCGTAAGCTGTAAGTTTAATATAACCATTTAGGAGTTGTAGTTTCAGTTTCTGTTTTAAACTTTATGGTTAATGAAAGTAGAGTGGTAAAAAATATAACTTTATTAAGTAACAACTTTGATATTGATCCTAAAATAATTTTCAATAAAACTATTTGAGCTATCTATGAGAGTTTGCATGTTTGAAGATTTATATTTTAGACATTTTCATTTTTTTTCATTCGGTACAAACTTTGAATTTTTTATTGGCGTAAAATGAGAACATATTTTCTAACGCAGAATCGTACAAAATGTTAATATGATTATTCATCGCTATATTCGGTAATTCAAATAATATTGAATTACTAATATAAGAACATTTCTGGATTTCAACCAATTTTTCATAAACCAACATAAACATCAGCAATTAATTTTCAAATCTGAAAAATCTAAATATATTATGATACATTTTCAACTTTCTTAGAGCATATTGCCATTACAAAACAATGTTCATACATTTAACATCTAATCCAATGCAACTATTCCAAATTCTTATACAAATGGAAATCTTTAACCACCGTTTGTGGCCTGTAAAATTTCCTTTGGTAAGCCAACATTGGCCTCATGTGACCAACCCAATGCTTAAACAAAGACTTCTTGCTAGGAAATAAAATTGCTTGTGGTTAAATATAAATTGCGTTTGGAGTACATAAAAAACGGACTTGTATAGTACAGCTCTGATCATTTTTTGGAATACATAAAACAAAGACTAGTCCAGTGCAACTATGACAATTTCTTCAGGTCGATTTGCATTCAAACTATTAAAAACTTCCTGAAAAAAGGGACCATTAATATTATAAGTTACTTCTATCATAAAGTAGCCATTAAAAGATGTACTCACAAACGATCTGATCTTAGAACATACAAAACTTCAGTTTAATTTACTAAATGCTTGGGACAAACTTTTGTGCCTGAAACAAACTTTTCATGCTTGAAACAAACTGTTGAAGTATGAAACAATTTAGTTGGCGTTGTTCTCGACATACAATTCGTGAAAACGTCTAAAGCTATATTATTTCCAAAATAAAGTTAGTAAACTTATTATGACTGATATAGATTGGTTTCAAATGTTGTTCTAAGATTACAGTTTCACTATTGCTATTATCAACATTTACAGGCATTCATAGCAGAATCTAACTAGTGAGGAATGCTTTCAACACGTTTCACTAAGTATTTCTCTAACACAAAGTAAAAAAATATAAAAAAATGAACCAAAAAAACAGTATTCTCAAAACTTCCATGTTGATATGAAACACTCCCATTGGAGGTAGCATTGTCCATTGAAATTAGCACTGTTGCCCTGATTATATCGAAAGTTTTTTTCAAACACACACTCCCCAATGGTATACAACTTTTTATAACCTATGACATATTCATATTCATATAAAAAATCTCTGGGTTGCTTTATTCTCGCACTTTAGAGGTACACATACGCACACACACAAACACATGATTTTGATGTTATGTATATAAATTTACCCAGATAATAATCAACTATCACAGGGAAGTTAAATAGTTGAACATTTTTAAAATTAATTTGCAAAAATGGACATATTTTTCATATAAATTTAATGATTTTTCCAATACAAAGTTTCCAAGAAGTAACATACTACTTAAAACAGAAGCTCAATATGAAACAAAATCTGCAAAATAAAAAGAAACAACAGTTTAGAGTGGAGAGAAACTAACGATCTATAAAAAATTATGGTTACAACAGAGTTATATTACAAACAAGTTCACTAGTATAAATAAATAAATATTGAACATCTACATACTAGTACTACACAGTAACATCTATCCTTCATTAAGGTTAGGTAACGCATTTTTTTTGGTTAAGTTACTTTAATATCCTAATATCATTTCACATAACTGAATCGTCTATTTTAATGCTAGTTAGAACATATAACCTTAAAGTTGCTTATAAGTGAAAGAAAAACAAAGTGGGAGATTTAAATGGTATAAATGGTTTAAAGTTTCCAACAAGTCTTTGTTTAAAATGTTTCATATTAACAAGAAGGAATCATGTTAAATAAGTATGGAATGTACGCTATACAGATTTTTGACTGATGCAACAGTTGTTCATTTCAACAAAAAACAAAACTTAAATACATTGTTTTTGTGCTAACTTAAAAACTCATTTTTTCACCAACATATGCTTTGAGTTTTAGGCAAACTATATATGTAATTTTTCTATTATAAGGTTAGCAAAAACTCTTATTTAAGTTCTTGCATCAGCTTCATTATAGCCTAAGTTGCTGATAAAGTAAGATAAATCTACCCAATAGATTCGCCTCAGCATTTAAGAGATATTAAAACATTTTAAATAATTACAACATTGCTTGAGTGTGAGAGCATACACCTTCGAAGCAAAAACATTTTTGCAACTTGATGCATAACTCAAAAAAATTAAAGATGGATGGACATAAAGCAAGAGAATAAATGTTGATAATTTATAAGGAAGAACCAACATTAATCCAAGTAAATTTATAAATGACTTTTTTAATTTTGTAAATTGTTCAATAAATGAAATGTGGAAAAATATATCAAAAATTATAAATATTAATAATTTACTGAGGAACATTGCTAACTAAATAAATTAATAGATTTCAAGCCAAGGAACATTTTTCTAGATGAGAATCACTCTTTGCATAAAGGTTCACACCCATATCAGGTAAATAAGTTCAAACCAAATCATTTTTTTTTCGCAAAATGTTAAATGTTTCAAACACAGTTTAAATCATTGGTCTAACTTGCTTTTTACATATCCAGGGAAAACGTTGAGATAATTTTTTTCAACTCTGTTTTTTAAATGATAAACTTCTTTGCACAATAATTATAATTTAACCCTTTTGCTGAGTAATCCTATTATGATCATACCAAAACATCCCACAACCCTCACCAATTATGATAGTGTTGTTTACATTTTACAACTTTCATACAAGTTTCTGTTTTTTGTTTTTTTATTTTATTTTAAAATAGCTTATGTAAAAGTATTTTTCAGTTATTATGACATAAAATTTATTATAAAAATTATATAGTTTTTCAATTTTTTTTCCAATTTCTTATTGTTATTTATTATTACTTATATTTCAATGGTTTTTTAACTATTATTATTTCTCAATACAAATTATATTTTTAATGTTTCCCAATTATTTTTCATTATTCTAAATATAATTTAAAACATGCATTAAAAAATTAAATGTTTTTATTAAATGTTTACTTCAATATGCATTTTGTGGTTTGAATTGTATTTGAAAAATGTAATTACAGTTCTTATTATTGGAATTTAAATATGTTTTATTTAATACTTTCATGAAACAGTTTTATTTACATATGACTTTTACATAGACATTAAGACTTGCTTAAGGTTAGTTTATTTCAATTATTAATATTACAATTAGTTGTTCTCATTTTACATATGGGTCGGCCTAGCACAAGTGAGGCGACCCACATTCAAATAACATAGAGTTTACCTCACTTGTGCTGTTGTTGATCCATATTTATACAGCACTATGCATGCGTTCAACAGTGGCTAAACTTGCTAGTAAGCGTTAACAAACCTTAGCCAGATGGGAGGGAATGATTTCTTTGCATCAACAAGTATTAACATCTGGCTAACTTTTGCTACTAAGGAATTCAGTGCTGTTCACCTAAATATAAGACTTGAAACTCTCAAGCTACCTGTACATCTATCATATATGCATAAACAATTTAAAACCTGCTAGGCTTAGCGAAACCATTTAACTACCATACAAGTCCTTCAACCTCCTTCTCAGGATCTGCTATGATTTGCTAGGACATGATAGGATCTGCTATGATATGCTGGAACATGATAGGACATTATATGGTCAGCTAGGACATGCTAGACTATGATAGGATCTGCTAGGCCTAGCAATCAGTATTTAACTGCCATACGAGTCCCTTAACTCTCGCCTCAAAATCTTGCCAGTCGCAGATTTAGGAATGGCGTCGACGAACATGACTCCGCCCACAATCCTTTTATGGGGCGCCACCTCGCTCTCCACGAAGGTCAAAATCTCCTCCTGGGACACAATGGAGTCTTTGGCGGTGACGACGTAGGCGCGAGGCACCTCTCCCGCCCGCTCGTCCGGAATCCCAATCACTGCCACGTCCACGATGCAGGGATGGGTGCGCAGAAGATCTTCCAGTTCTGCTGGAGCAACCTGAAGATCAAATAAATGTATCTTTAATAACTCAAAATAAAACAATTTTAAATAAATGAAATAAAGTTTTTTATTAACTTAAAATAAAACAATATTAAATAAATTAAATAAAAGGTTTTTTTAACTCAACAAAACAATTTTAGATAAATGAAATAAAAATTTGTATCAACTCTAAATAAAACAATATTAAATAAATTAAATAACGTTATTTTCATTAACTCAAAATAAAACAATATTAAAAAAATTAAATAAACGTTTTGTTGTTAGCTCAAAATAAAACAATATTCAACAAATTAAATAAAGTTAATTTTATTAATACAAAATAAAACAGCATTTAATAAATTAAACAAAGGTTTTTGTTATTGACTCAAAATAAAACCATATTAGATAAATTAAATAAAAGTTTTTGTTATTAACTCAAAATAAAACAATATTAAATAAAAGTGTTTTCCTTTTAACTCAAAATAAATGAATATTAAATAAATTTAATAAATGTTTTTGTTAGTAACTCAAAATAAAACAATATCAAATAAATTAAATAAATTTTTTTGTTATAAACTCAAAGTAAAACAATATTGAATAAATTATATAAAGTTTTATGTTATAAACTAAAATAAAACAAAGTCAAGAAAGGTATTAATGCAAATAACATAACATTAATAAGTTTTAAATTTAAACAAATATGTTTACAATAAATAAATTAATAAACAAATATATAATTTAAAAAGAATCGTTTCCCAAATTGATGTTGAAAATTTGTTCATATTTTTTTTGGCTTATGTAAACTATTATTATAATTATATTATATTATATTATTGTTATAAGTGTATCTATTGCTAGCTAATGTGTCTTGAGCAAACAAAACCTTCGTTTGAAGAAACTGAAAAATAAATAATTTACCTGAAGTCCTTTCACTTTGATAAGCTCCTTCAATCTGTCAACAATAAATACATTTTCATTTGTATCCATACGTGCAATGTCACCTGTATGCAGCCACCCTTCCTCGTCTATGGTATCGTGTGTTGCTGTTTCGTTGTTGAAGTAACCTTTCATTACCTGATGGAATATTCATTGTTATTATTAACATATAAATCCTTTTATTGCCTGATCAACTCACAAGACAATAAACTTATTTTTCATTTTTTCTAGTTACAAAACATTTACTTTTTCACAATGCACTATTTTTAGATCAATAAACATTTTTTTATTGATTCTGAATCAATATATATTGTGTTTAGATCCAATAAAGTTGATCCAAACTAGAAAAAGTTAATTTCGGATCAATAAAAGTTGGCTCGATAACACGCGTATAATTTGTTTAAAACTTCACAAAAAATTCTATCGAAATTTTGACAGACTAGCAAGATTTTGTACAATTTTTGAAAGTCTTGCTTAAATGTATTATTTCATTTCATTTTTTAAAAAACTTCCAATGAAAAATGTGTTTACCTGAGGTCCCTTAATACACAGCTCTCCCTCTCCCTGCTCAGGGCCCAAGGCATGTCCCGTTTCCAAATCCACAATTTTGACACTCGTGTTGGGCATCGAGTGACCCACAGAGCCGATGGTTCCCCCTGCGTTCCTCAAATGAGTCACGGGAGACGTCTCAGTCAAACCATATCCTGAAAACAAAAAAAAACTCATGATCATCAAAGAAAAAATTGACATGAATTAATAATAAACAAACAAGTCCATGTCCGGGCTGCATCCTGCCGGTGTTCACTTAAGTTACAAAGATTATAACTTAAGTGACATAAAATAACATAAAATAACATAGAATAACATAGAATAACATAGAATAAGATAAAATAACATAAAATAACATAGAGTAACATAAAATAACGTAAAATAACATAGCGTAGCACAAAGTAACATAAACAAGTTAAAAGCGATGAGCAATAATTTACAAAAAATAAGTGTTATACTTTTGTGCAAACAAAATATCAGCTAAGATTAAGAAACGTGATTGTAAAGCAATCAGTATTAACTGACAGATTACTGAATTTTATTATCTTTCCTCACAAAGTACACAGAGTGAGTACTAAAATAATTTTACTGTTCAAGTAGGGAGTTCGAAAAATATTTATTCTGAATAATCCTCGAGCAAACTAAAACAAAAATAATTCTATTATCGTTTTATTTAAAATATATAAAAGAATTGAAATAAAAATGTTGAGTAAAATAATGTATTTAATTACACCATGGATAAAATAAGTAAATTAACCTAAACATTAAACACTTACTGGGAAAAAGACAAATTTATTAAAACATAAAAAAGCATTAAAGAAATAAAAAAAGTATTTACAAAAAAAAGTTAAAAAATGAAATATTTGCCTCGTGTGGCCATCAGATGCGTGACGGGCGCCGTTTCCGTCAATCCGTATCCTTTGAATGCATAAAATGGAAAAATGTTTTTTCATTTTATCTCTCAAAAATAAAAACTAAAAACAAGAATTATTATTTTTTTCATGAAAAAAAAATATAAAATTTTATGAATTTTATTTATTAGAAGTAGAAGCCAAGTCACTTTTTCGAACAAGAAAGACTATAATGTTTATTAATTATAAGTTTAATTTCAGTTATTATAATAAATAAGGTTATTTTTAGATAGTTAGGATTGCTTTTAAAATATAATCCAGTAATTTAACTTCATTTGTTGAAAATACACAAATAATAATTTTGTCTAAATGCCTTCATTGCATGGCGGTGTTTTTTTATTATTCGAACCAGGTGTTTGCTGTTGTACTACCAAAATTATGTAATTATTATGTATTATTTTTTTGTACATTTTTTTTGTTTATATTTCAAATAAAATGGTGTTTTTAAATTCATTGTAGGAAATAAAAACAATATTAATTATCATCTATAGTTCAAAATTAAGAGGGAACAAAAAACAGGGATCGGTTTGTTCATTGATTTTTTTCCAAATTCCAGAAACTAAAATATAAATATTGAAGATTCAACATTCTAACTCTTTTCATAATTTATGTTTAGTCTGAAAATGAATACAACAATGATGGTCTGAGTTCAAATTTTTCATCTCCTTCTCATTTGGAAAAAATATATTTATAATGATAACCACTGAAATGAAATTTATGCATCTGTGTGAGCTATAGTCTAATCATCCATGGTTCAATCCCTCAAAGAGATAAGGTTTATGACAGGTCTAATTCTATTATATGTAAGAAGAACGACTTGGAAAGTTAGAAGTCTTTTTCTCATTTGTAAGGGAAAATATTACTGACACATAGGACATATACCCTTTGGAATGAAACAGAAGTGAATGAAAAATTAGATACCTTCAATGAACTCGACTCCATGACTGAACTTCTTGAAGCACTTCTCAATGAGGGCCGGACCGGACGGTGCAGCGCCACACACCACCGCCTTCACGGATCGCAACGCCGCAGAAGGCACTTGCGGCGTGTTCACCAGAAAACTGACAATGGGTGGGACAACATGCAAATAAGTCACCTAAAAGAACCACACTTTACCATTAATTTAGGCTGTCAAAATTGTTAAAAACATCATCAATAGTCATGTATTCAAACTTTTCTTTACATAAAATCAATACATGAACGTACAATTTTACACACAAGCAACGTTTTATAAATAAGTTCAAAATAATATATAATAACTATATTCATTTATAAATATTTGTGTTCATATCTCTTAAGGATTCATGTTGAGACTTCCTTGTTAAGATTACAAATTGATGATGTAAGAAATATCACAGAATGTTACTCACTTGGTACTGCATGATATTTTTCAAAAAAGGTTCCGGATCAAACTTCATCATCGTCACCATTCTTGCACCCCAAACCACACTGAATGACAGGCATGGGACCATTCCGTAAATATGAAACATCGGAAGAACTCCGATGAAGGTTTCTTGAAAGTCAGCTAAAAAGAATAATAATTTGGCTTAGTGGAACTGTCAATTCAAAACGAGTTATTCATATTTCAAATTTCCAAAATCTATATATCTTGTTGCTTTTTATTTGTTAAACAACGAAGACAATTGGCTATACATACATTTGGAACGAAAATAGAACAAGTGAGGTAACGCACTTTCAAATAACATAAAGCTTACCCCACTTGTGCTATTGTCGATTAATTTAACCCATTCTCTCTGATGGCCTTCGTCTTATTATGCGATGGCCTAATATCCTGAGTCATAAACTTAATTGACTTGGTTATTATTTAATTTCAGAGCTTTGTGTGTCTTCCACTTGTATTTCCATAAAATTTTAAAAATGCTTTTGATATTTTATTACAATTCTCAAGGATTATATAATAACATTAAATGCCACGTGTAGTTCAGTAGTTGATAGGTATTGTGCCTTATTCATGGTTGTTGTGTTAGTTGTGGATTATTTTCAACACAGTATTTACATTTTGTCATTGCATGAGTTGATAGTTAGTGATGACGAAGACAGTGAAAATGTGTCATGATCTAATCATGATGGATTGGATTATAGTGAATTTAGTTCTTTAATCACTGATTTCACTGATAAAAAGACGCGATAAAAATAGATGGATTGATGTGCGTTGCTAATTATTTTCACGATAATACAAATGAAAAAGATAACAAACAGGTGAATATAGTAATAATATTTTGTGTATTTAGATAACGATTCCAAGTGCGAACAAGTTCAAATGACAAACAATATTTGTCCATTCATTTGAGAATGTTCAAACTTTGTTTTGTAATTCATTCGTACATATATATATTTACATCATTTACATTTTAGGTTATGTTCCTACTCTTATTATTTAAGTATTCTTTAGTATGGTTATGCCATTTTATCATAATAATGCAATTTTATTAACCATGGAATGATTCACATTAAGTACATATAAATGGTATTTATTACAGTTAGAATGTTTTTATTATGCATAGCATTCATAAAATATAAAGATTATGGAAAAATCCTTTAAATATGGCGAAAAACATAATTAAAAATAAATTTCGTTTTGTAGCACAGAGGAAAAGGTTAATGCATGTGTTTCCATTTTGTACAAGTATTTCAACATAACATATATAAATAGATAAATAAAATAAATGTATTTCCATTTTGTACAAGTATTTCAACATAGGATAAAATAAATGACTTAAAGAAAGGTTAAATAACTTTGAGAAATGCAATAATAAATTTTAAGAATATAACAAACTAAATAAAAAAATAAATACCAGAAGTCTTTTGTAGATTCAAGACATCAGGGTGCAAAAGTTGTTGGATGTTTGCAATCAGGTTGAAATGTGTGAGCATCACGCCCTTTGGAAGACCTGTCGTGCCTGACGAGTACGGCATCACGCACAAATCTTCTTTCGGGTTGATCTGGTGACATTTTAGGATAAAAATTAAACTTTTTGCAATATAAATTTTAACTTATTTGAGGCACTATAAAACATATTACATTAATACTAATCTCATGTGATTAAATTTATATTTATACAACTAACCAACAAGGAACTTGAAAAAAAAGTTAAATGTCAGTTATCTCTTTGATTTTACATTAATCAATGAATAACCAAAATAAATTAAACATTTTTAGAAGTGCTTAGTTGCTTCATGGTGACTGCAGTTGAGAGACTGGAAGCCAATGTAAGGCACTTGTTACAATATGGTTAAAAACCACCTGGAAAATGTGTAACGCAGGTGATAAATGGTTAAAATAACCTTGAAACTGTGTAATGCAGGTGTTACAATATGGTTAAAAGAGCTTTGAAAACGGACATTAATAAGTCCAGCCATAAAGAAAGGAAAAAATGATTGAAAGGATCAAAATTAAAAGTTTTTACATGGACGTATATGTTAACTTGAGGAATTAGATTATAAAAGAATTTATGAAAGGAACATTGACGGTATGCCAAAGCTTTGGTTATCTGTGAGAGCGACAGATTAGTCTGCTATATACTGTACCAGTGTTATTTAATGAATATGAGAAGAAAATGAACTTCTTTTTAAATCATGGTTCTTCTTGGATGTTAACAAAAGTTCAACAATACTCGAATTTAATCGTTTTTTTATAATGATATGAAGCACAAAAAAATATCTTAGTTAAGCTTCTTAGAGATTCAAGTGAATATAATTGTTATTATTACCATTTTATCAGTTTGTTTACATGATGAAATAAGTAAGAATTGTTACATGGACCAGCAAGAACTTTTTCTAACTCGAAACAACTCTTAAATAAAAAATCAAATGTTCCTCCAGATCGAGATGAATTGAACCACAAACCTGTAAATTGTGAGGAAAAGCAGATCCATCATCTTTGACGAAATCGTCGAGGGAGAAGAAGCCCGGCGGGGCGGGACCGGTGATGAGGATGACGTCACTGAGGGCCGGATACAACTCCTTGGTCTTGGCGATCAGAGGCACGAAGAAGGGATGGACGATGACACGAGTGGCGCCCGCGTTCTCCAACTGACGCGCGATCTCCTCTGAAAGATGTGGAAGAAGACGTCACTCAAGATAAGTCAGGGAGGAAATGATATAAAATATAAGGATCGACTGGACGCGTCACTTTGCTCCAGTCTCGTTTATTTGTATTCGTGTGAATGACGAGCCGTCATCTTAAGGCGAGAATTTTTGAGCATTGTGGTGTGTCTAGTCGTACTTACAAACCACTGTCAAAACCAACTAACTCCTCAATCCGCTCTCGCATGGAAATTTGTGATCACCTTATAATAAAAAAAACAACTTTAAATTGATAGACTATTCCAAAAAAGTTAAAAACCTCCGAACTTTAGAATCCATACATATCTTCAAAACCAACCCTAATTTAAACAATAATGATACAGCTATTCCTCTAAACATCCTTTAAATTTATCTTCAGTATTTTTTGTTCAACCATTCAGTTTCTTTTTTGCATTTTCAAAGAACACTGAACAACTTTTAATTGCGTCTCATATATATATATATATATATATATATATATATATATAAATGAATCTGGGCGAACTGTATAAAATATGCCCAATCCAGTTAAAAGAAAAGTTTAGAAACTTGGAAAAGTC
>JARUHE010305484.1:0-12469 GCA_031471125.1 Archaeomysis grebnitzkii | reverse complement strand
AACTAAATTGAAAATAATTCAAACGAACAGTCATCTCATTTTTAATGAATCATGTTTATATATATATATATATATATTTATTTGTCGGTTTTAATATTAGCATTATCATCATTATGGTTATATTAGTATATTTATTACACATAAAAATCTTTTAATCCCCTATAAAGTTTCGTACATAATTTATAAAAAAAATAAACACATACATACATGTAATCCCATAAAAGATGCATACCATTAATACAGTCACAAAGAATTAAATGTTCAAGTATTTTCAAACAATTGAAGTGAATTAAACTTAAATTGTAAAGTGGAAAATATCATGAGACTCAGACTGAGAGAGTCAGCCAAACTAACAATACATCATACAAAAATTTACTTCATGACGTATTTGGAAGCAACAGAAAGATCAAATATTAGCTAAAAGCTATATAATAACCTATAATAGAAGTAAACATTAAGCAAGGCCTTTGTATCATGAATCTATTAACTAAGGACACTGAAAAATCATTCGGATCATTAGGAGGGCGTGGTTCAAATTTACCAAAGTAGCAAAATAAAACCTTGTTTTATTACAAAGGAAAATACTTTTAAACGACTAACAACTTTATTTGAAAACAATATTTTAACTTTTTGTTAATAAATGTTATATTTTTTAATTGTTTGTTTTTCAAATGTCTGTTAATTATATTTTCAAACTAGAACAAATGTGAATTGAATACCAAAATTAATTTTAATTTTTGAACAATTTTTAATGAATACATGTCATGTATGTTTAAAACATCCATTACTTAAACTCAGTGAAAACTTCATAAAGACAAAAATACAAACATTAGTAAATTAATTTAAAAGATTAAACCCAGGTAAGAAAACAATACAATACATATTTATAGTAAAATGTCTTTAAAACCAAACAAAAACCTTCTTAGAACAGTAGCATAGTTTTATGCCTGGTAGTGCAAGGGTATTATAGATTTGTTACCTAACAACGCGACGGTGAGTTTGATGGATAGTCGGGGTTGAAAGGGTTATTCACCATTGTGCCAGTGCCAGTGTTAATGCCAGACTTGGTTACATGTCGCGGATCAATCAGTTTAATTAGTTGAAGATATTAATGTAAACATTGTCATGAAATAGTTTTTAAGGACTCGCTCTCCTTGCTTTTAGCCCAATTAAATAGTTCCAGGTGTATGAATTGGCCAAATAATGTTGTTTGATGTATGCATTAGTCATGTCTGTTGTAAATTGGTCGAGTTAAACGCACAAATATAGATGTAAATTTAGAAGTACAGCCATAAACATACACATCCAGAGACACACACACACACACACACACACATATGTATATATTTATATATATATATATATATACATAGAACATATATTATACATACTTGGGAAATAAATTATTATTGTAAAAAACATATTTCATATGTAAGCCGTCCAAGCGATTATTGAGACTTGCAAACTTTCTTAACATTGTTCTATGCTTAGAAATGAGATTTTGAAGTAAAAGTCCATAAGAGATTATTAAGGGTATTTTAAAATATTATTTTTGTACTAAAATGTTTCTTATATTACTATATAATCATTAGAGTTTAAAGATCGAGACAAAATATTTTAACAAAGTATATACATTATTACATATATTTAATGGAATACATCTTAGACATACACTAAACAGTTTGAGAACATAGGTTCAACGCGTAATTTCCGGGATCTTAACCTGGTAGCTTTTGGGCTGAAGTTCACACAGGTTTAATAAAATGAAGATTACAAAAACGTGTATTTTTGTTTCTGAATGTGTTTGACTTTATTATTTTGTTCTACACAAAAAATAAAATAAAAAGACATGGACAACAAACAAAACAATGTTTGTGTAGTAAACTACATCCACTAATTTATAGTTAATTATGCTTCAACTTGTTGATTAGATGAGAGACAGTAATAACCCATATAACTAAGCCTATGCGTGTGCGTTTCTGCGCGTCACATGCTACTGGTTTTTATCTTTTGTATCTTATACTTATTATTTATAATGAAAAAGTTCATGTTCACTCTTATTCATATATAATTTTGCTAGAACAACATTTAAATCACAAATATTTTTAGTTGCCTACTAAAAACCAAACAATATAAGGAAAGTTAAAACTGATCAAAGTGTAACAAATTGTTTCTTATACTCTATACAATATTATAAATAAAAAAAAACATTTCTTAATATGACATTTATCAGTTAGTTGGTAAGAGCTTTCTTGAAATGATGAAATACAATGTAAGTGTTTATAGTTGTTTATTAAAGCATAAATAAGTATAATGAAAAGGAAACCAAATTATCGCCATTCAACTTACATTGGAGAAAACGTCTACAAAAATTAAAATAACAACAAAATAACAACATAGTAGATGATATACCAAAATTTTTACTTGACCTCTCTACCATTCACAATTACAATAGTATATTACTAATAACAATAACAATTATTATATATTATATTATATATATTATATAACAACTAACAACAGTACATTAACAAAAATAACAGTACTAATTATAGTATAGTTGCTCCAATAAAGAAAACGATTATTAATAATAATGAAAATAATAATAACAAAATAACCGCTCCAATATGATAGAAAACGATTATTAATACTAATGAAAATAATAATAGTATATTAATAACAGTTCTTTCCTAAAATTTCGAATCGTTTTTAGATGATTACAATGTATTGATGCTTGTCTAATTGCTATCAGATTTAGTCATCTCAAACACCATTAAGGTCATGAACTTTCAGGCAAAGGGAAATGACATTTGACAACACCGCTTATCACATTAACAACGCATAAGCAATTGCAATAAGGACGGAAACGCATTGAGAAAGTGTTGAAAACCACTCTTGTTGCTTCGGACTAGTTCTTCTTTTCAGGTATTAATGGGCTAAGGAAAACATGTCAAAACGTGTCATTGAAACGTCGTCCTATAAATGGAAACGATTTCTACAAATAATTATTGAATATTGAAGATAATTTATAGTTTCCATTTTTTATGGATTTGTTTTTGTTGGCCAATATGTAATTGTGTTTGATGATTGTTGCGATTTAGAAACATGTTTTTTAGTATAAGAAATTTACGAGATTTTATCTTTTTTGTGAAGTCATTCACATAAAAGATCAAAAATTATAATTTAAAAAATGGATAAAACTTTCAACCCATTGAACATTACTAACATTAGTTATTACATTTCAATGTTTCGTAGTAGTGCCATACTACATAATAAGGATGCATTATACAAACGTATCATGTCAGTCAATTGAAAACCCTGAGCTGAAAAATTAAAAAAAAACATCAACTATAATTTTCATATCACTTTACCAGAACCCATTTATCAATTGGGTTAAAAAGACCAATGTTATAAAACTCTATAATTAAGTGTATTGGAATACCCGCCCAGGTAATCCTAACCAATGGTATTATTTTTGTTATTGTTGTTATTATTGTTTTAGTTTGCGTTATCGTTGACGGAATTTTTAATATTTTATTGTTATTGTTATCATTATTATTTTTTATTATAACAAAAGTTGATTTTCATTACAATTTATTGTTTTTATTTGTATTATGATATTAGCTAATGTTTTTTTTGTTTTAAATCTACCATTATGTTTTGTTGAAGTATAATTATTGTTTGATATCTTATATACATCTTTATTAATCTATTTCATTATTGTGTATTCATTTGATACTTTTACATTCATTTAATTATTTGCCTAACCAATAGTTCATGAATTTTTATTCTTACAATGCTTCTTTTATAATTTAATGTTATTTTTGTTTAATTTGGTGTTACCAATTGTTCATCGATATATTTACTATGAATGATTTTCGTTCCTGGAGCTGGAAGAACATGCATGTTTTATTAAGATAGTTTGATTTATATAATAAATATACATATACATATACATATACATAAGTTAATGTTGCTACAATAAAGAATATCAACATGCAACATTAACTTCTGTATATTTATATATGTTAATCATTGTATTAATACATATATATTTATATATATATATATATAAAGTATATACATAAATATATATGTATATATACAGTTATATTTATTTTATATATATAGTAACATGTAAACATGTTAACCACAATTAATGTAAAAATATTAACCAGTGTCAATATAAAGATGTTAACCACAATTAATGTAATTATATTAATCACAGTTAACGTAAATATGTTAACCACAATTAATGTATATATATTAACCACAGTTAATGTTAATATGTTAACCACAATTAAAATAAATATGTTAACCACATGTAATGTAAATGTATTAACCACAGTTAATATAAAAATGTTAACCATAAATAAAGTAAATACGTTAATCATAATTAATGTAATTATATTAACCACAATTAATGTAAATATGTTAACCACAATTAGTGTAAATGGATTAACCACTACTAATATAAATATGTTAGCCACAATTAATGTAAATATATTAACCACAACTAATGTAAAAATGTTAACCACAATTAATGTAAATTTGTTAGCCACATTTAAATACGTTTGCCACAGATAATGTAAATTTGTTAACCACAATTTATGTAAATTCATTAACCAGAGTTAATATAAAAATATTAACCACAATTAAAGTAAATACGTTAACCAGATTTAATGTAATTGTATTGACCAAAAATAATATTAATATGTTAACCACAATTTGTGTAAACATATTAACGACTACTAATGTTAAAATGTCAACCACAACTAGTGTAAATATGTTAACCATACTTAATGTAATTCTATTAACCCCAATTAATGTAAATATGTTGACCAAAATTAATGTAAATATGTTAACCACAATGAATGTAAATATGTTAACCATAATTAATGTAATTATATTAGCCACAATTAATAAAAATATATTAACCACAGTTAATGTAAATATCTTAACCACAATTAATGTAAATATGTTACCCACACGTAATGTAAATATGTTAACCACAATTAATGTACATATATTAACCACAGTTAATGTAAAAATGTTAACCACACTTAATGGATATGTATTAATCACAGTTAATGTAAATATGTTAACCACAGTTAATGTAAATATATCAACCACAGTTAATGTAATTATATTAACCACAATTAATGTAAATATGTTAGGCACAATTAATGTAAATATATTAATCACAAATAATGTAAATACATTAACTATAATTAATGTGAATAAACTAACCACAATTTATGTAAATATGTTAACAACAATCAATGTAAACATGTTAATCACAATTAATGTAACTATATTAATCAAAGTTAATGTAAATATGTTAACCACACTTAATGTATATATATCAACCACAGTTGATGTAAATAGCTATACCAAAACTAATGTAAATGTATTAACCACTACCAATGTAAATTTGTTAACCACATTTAATTTAAATAAGTTTGCAACAATTAATGTAAATATTTCAACCACAATTAATGTAAATCAGTAAACCACAATTAATGTAAATGTGTTAACCATATTTAATATAAATATGTTAACCACAATTAATGTAAATATATTAAACACAACTAATGTAAATATGTTAACCACAATTAATGTAAATTTGTTAGCCACATTTAATTTAAATAAGTTTGCAACAATTAATGTAAATATTTCAACCACAATTAATGTAAAACAGTAAACCACAATTAATGTAATTACGTTAACCATATTTAATATAAATATGTTAACCACAATTAATGTAAATATATTAACCACAACTAATGTAAATATGTTAACCAAAATTAATGTAAATATATTAACCACAACTAATGTAAATATGTTCACCACAATTAATGTAAATATTTTAACCACAAGTAATGTACAAATGTTAACCATAATTAATATAATTTTATTAACCACAATTAATGTAAATATATTAACCACGGTTAATGTAAATATGTTAACTATAATTAATGTAATTATATTAGCTACAATTAATATAAATATATTAACCACAGTTAATGTAAATATGTTAACCAAAATTATTAATGTAAATATCTTAAAAACAGTTAATGTGAATATTTTAACCACAATTAATGCATATATATTAACCACAGTTAATGTAAATACGTTAAATACAATTAATGCAAATATATTAACCACAGCAATGTAAACATGTTAATCACAATTAATGTAAATATGTTGACCACAATTAATGTAAATATATTAACCACAATTAATGTACAAATATTAACCATAATTAATGTAATTCTATTAACCCCAATTAATGTAATTATGTTGACCACAATAAATGTAAATATATTAACCACGGTTAATGTAAATATGTTAACCAAAATTAATGTAGGTATATCAACCACAGTTAATGTAAATATATTAATCAAAATTATTAATGTAAATATCTTAAACACAGGTAATGTAAGTATGTTAACCACAATTAATGCATATATATTAATCACAATTAATATAGATATATTAACCACAATTAATGCATATATATCAATCATAGACAATGTAAACATGTTAACCACATTTAATGTAAATATGGTGACCACAATTAATGTAAATATGTTAACCACAATTAATGTAAATATATTAACCACAGTTAATGTAAATATGTTAATCAAAATTAATATAAATATATTAACCACAGTTAATGTAAATATGTTAACCACAATGAATGCGTATATATTAACCACAGTTAATGTAAATATGTTAACCACGAATAATGTAAATATATTAACCACAGTTAATGTAAATATTTTAACAAAATTAATGTAAATATATCAACCACAGTTAATGTAAATATGTTAACCAAAATTATTAATGTAAATATCGTAAACACAGTTAATGTAAATATATTAACCACAGTTAATGTAAATATGTTAACCACAATCAATTCATATATATTAACCACAGTAAATATGTTAACCACAATTTCAGCAAGAAATCATGAAAGAGTAAAGCCTAATGAATTAAAACATGCGACTGTGTGGGCCGTAGAAACAATTCTTACATGGTTTACACTTCATATAAAAATAATTTTTCCTCTTATAATTATTAAATGCGGGGTTTTTATTATAAGTATTAGTGGTAAAAGTAATATTAGTAGTAAGATAAAAAATAATAATAATATTACTGATAAGACAACAATAGTGGTGGTTTTAATAGTAGTAGTAGTAATAATAATAGTTGTAGTAGTAGTAGTAGTTGCTGTAATATTAGGTTAATAGTAGTAGCAGTCGAAGTAGTAGTAGTAATAATGTTGATTGTAGTAGTAGTAGTTGCAATAGTTTTAGTAACAGTAATAGTCTTAGTAACAGTAATATTTGTAGTAGTATAAATTTAAGTAGTAGTAATACAAGTAATAGTAATAACAGTAGTAGTAGTAATTGTAGTATTAGTAGTAGTAGTATTAGTTTTAGTAGTGGCAATAGTAGTAGTAGTAGTATCGCTAGTTTTAATATTAGTAGTATTGATGGTAGTATTGTTAGTAGTAGTAATACTATAACGCATAGCACTAATAAATAAATATAGACAACATTAGTGGTGTCAGTATTATCCTTTGGTTATATAAGGCAATACTTAATTATGCGTTTAACGGTTACCCTTATTTACCATATACTTTAATAACAACCGTAACTATTACCTGCTCCTTCCTGTGCTATGACTGGTATCAATTTTATTATTTCAAATATAATACGTTATTATTACATTACATTACAACCACAAAGAACAATCTAGGTCTATAGTATTATATGTCACAAAGTAATAAATGGTATTACAAAACAAAACTTAAAATAATAACAATATCCTTAAAAATAGCAGTTGAAATAAATTAGTTGAATCAAAATATGATTCAAAACCTATTTGTTAATGATAATGTTAACATTTAATTTTTTCAAGAAAAAATATAACAATAAATAAAACCAAATAATAATTAATAGCCAATTAATAGAAAATAATCAATGTAGCAATGTCTTAAAACAATAAAACTATAAACCAATTCTTTAGTTTGGAAATTAGTTTTAACTTTTTTACAAAGTTTTTGTTGAAAATCTTTTTTTTCCACATGATATAAAAGTACAAAAGTACAACTTACGTTAATGTAATAAGTTTGCAATCTATACACAAATCCACTACAGTAGAAAGGAATTATTGGTGAAAAACTAATTAACTTCTTGATAATCTTCCAACAAAAACTAAAAATAAAACCTAAACTCATTCCAGTATTGATTCTAGACGAAGGCGATTTAATTCCATTATAAATTGTTTTTTCGACTGCGTATAATTACGAACAAATGAGTAAAGTATTGCGTGATAGATACTTCCTTGTATACTCGATAGCAGATCAATGAAGTCTTCCCTTGGCTCTGAACACCCAACTAAATAACGTAAAATCAATGTAATTCCTTATAAATAACTAAGCAATGATGGTAATTACTTCTTTTATTACATTTTATTATAGCTTAATGGTATATTAATGAACTGTGATAACTTTAGAAATATGTAATATTTTTCTATTTTTGCACTGACGATAAATTTTGTTTTTATTACTGTTTTTATATTTTTGTTACACATTTTAATTGTTCTATTGTTGAAGAAAAGTTAATATGGAACACATTTTGTAACATGTTCTTCCTGCAAACATGTCCTAAATAATTCGTGCAATTTCTTACAAAAAATTAACTTTCACGATTCATGCACGAACTCGCACGAATTCTGCAAGACATTGTTGCAGTGATAGCAGATCATGTTGATACATTATAAGCTATATTTTAATATGAAATAATCTGCAATATGAAAAAAATAATGTAAATAAATAAATAATACATATATAAATAAATAATATAAATAAATAATAAAAATAATAATACATAAATATTATATGAAATAATATGCACTAAGTAAATGAAATAGGGAAACATGCTTAGACAAGTTCATAAAACAAAATATATTTTTTGATTGATTGATCTTTTCTTTGATTATCTGTAGTTGTTTAAGCATTGATCCAAATGGTGTAGTGAACAAAATAGATTTCAATTAAAAGAAATTCGTTCAAGTTCTGTCCTGATTATTAAAATAGTTGGAAAATGATTTCTTGCTTTCAAGAATATGTTCTAATTAAGCTTAATACCCAAAAAAGTTAGATACGTATAATATATAAAGACTTGGAGTTAGAAATTATGAGTCTAGTTAGGACAACCTACTTGTGTACCTAAATCAGGTCTCGTTCCACAATGTATTTGGTTTGTTCATAAATTAATTAACTAGTTCTGCCTCTGCCAAATTTTCATGGCACACAGTCATTATCCTCTGAGAGAGGAATGCTCTTGTAACTAACTGAAAAAAAATCACATCTCAGCCAGGAATAACCAGTTACGATTTTGAAAACTTCAATTACGTCTCCTCTCGGTCTTCTTTTTTTCCAATGAGTCTAATTTTGAGCCTCTTTCGCCTCACTTTATAGCGTTGATCTGTCAATCCTCTCACTGACTTTGTAGCTCTCCTCTGTACGTTCTTCATCAATCTGGTTTACAATACCTTTAAGAAAGCTCGATACCATTCAAATTTCAAATTTGTTTTAGTCAGATTAATAAAAACAAATAAACCTAAAGTCAAATTTCAAATATGAAAACATTTAAGAAAGTCGAGTCATAAATTTGCGATTTAAAACCCAGATAAAATAAATCAAACAGAGATGCTGATGAATTTATTACCGAAGATCCAAATGTTGCTTGAATGCAAATTACAATCAGATGAAATGCTTCAGAAATTTTTCCCGAAATTGTAGAAGATATTGAAGTCATAAAAGTGACGGACGTCTGCTCTACTGATGCCAAATATAGAAACGTTTTTGCTTCTAAACTTTCATTGATTTTTGTTTTCATTTTTTCCATTTACTAATTATAATTTTATTTTATTTATTAACTATACATTTTTTCTAAGGGATTTTGTTAATTCTGAAGTTCTAAATTTATTTCATAAGCGATTTTATTTAATCATATATTTCTTCATGAAGGTTTTTATGAGAAATAAAGTCGTTCTCATTCGATTATGCTGGTCAAATCATTTTAAAATACTTCAGTAATTTAGTTAGAGTGTCATAGATTTAACTAAATAAGTTTAATTATACATCTCTTCAATTAGTTATACTAATTAATGAAGGTTAAAATGTTTCAGGTTAGCTTTGATTGAGGTTTTCTACAATGATTATCATATTGTAAGTTAACCATATTCATCAATTCTGAACTTAATACTTCTTAATTATGTATCAGACGATCAAATTATTCTGAAATTCAAACTCTATGAAAAAATGACTAACAAACGGTGAGGTATAACTGCACGATCTATAGAAATGTAATCTAAAGTTATTTGGACCATGATAGCAAAAGTTCCGGCCCAGAGTCTATCTGATATATTGGGATAAGCGATTCATATAAATCTCGAAACTGGATCAAGATTTATAATCTTCAAGTTTGGATCAGAGCCACAAGAACGCTTTGATTTATGGCTTTGGTATGGGAGCAATATTCTGACTTACGGTAATTTTACCGATCCGTTTCATTTGGAGGAAAAAATTGGCTTTAAAACGTTTCCTAAATATTTTACAACTTTTATTATCTACTAAAACTTTTTCTTTCAACTTTTTATATAATGGATTTATAAGTTTAGTCTTTATTTATTCCATTTTGGAACTATGCATTTTATTTCTACTTATCTGTGAATAATATAGTTTTATTTTAAACATATTTCAGCTATATAATTTATTTATTAGGGTTTTATCACTGTTATCTATCAGAACCACAAACATTATAATCTTTTTCTATTACTCTATATGTTTTGAACTCGTAGATATATAATTTATAGATTTATAATAAATGTTGAAGTTATTTTTTTTGATAAACTGTAGTTTTCGCTAAACTAATTAAAAAAATAGATGCACTTGTTTAAGCATATTTATATACAATATATTATATTCAAAACCCATTGCTAATTGCCTAAACAACTTTAAACAAATTATGAAACGACATTTAATGACAAGTATCAAACAATGCTCGTTATGAATTTAACATACAAGACATTCAATATAAATTAAATTATTGAGTCTTTATTTTATTTAATAAATTAAATATATTATTCTTGCATTATATGCATGTATAACAAAATCATTTCAGATACGTGTTATACGCACTTACCAACCACGAATGACAATTCTGAATTATCATCATCAAACATTAAGACAAGTTTAAAAAAGAGTGTTCAAACAATCAGGCACACAGGTGCAGAACAGTATCTTAGTTGCAATATTAAATGGTGGTTACCTATAGTTAAAACGCCTTTAAAGTTTAGCTTATAAGTATTTCATATTAAACATATTAAAAAACATCCATCAATTAACATGGTGAATAGCAACTTTTCCCTTCCTGAAAAATGCATTAGTTCCATTTATTTAAGATTGTTTTCAACACAACATGATTGAATGATGTATGGAATATAACTAGATACGGATACATCACTAGGGAAACTTAATTATTAAACCAAAAAGTTGTAAATATAAACAATTTCACAAATACAGCAACAATTCATCAGGTTGGTTCACGCACTCACTCATTTCAGATTCCGATATAAAAAAACAAGAGTTCCGTTAAACTACAAAACAATATGCAAATATGCAGTTTAAAATATTTTTCTTATATTTGTAAATCATTAAAAAATGTACATGCAAAAAATGTGTTTTTGTGTCTTATTTATAAACTTAATTGAAAGATTTAAAACTATATATTTGCATAATTTTTCAGTTGAGAGAATATTATTATCTTAATTGCTTCACGTAAAAAACAATAACAACACTAACATCTTCTTGTTCTTTTGCCTTAGTTTGTTCCCATTTCTGTAGGTAGCTGCTTGGGTTTGGTTTGGAGAAAGGGTTAGTTTGCTGGCAATAACAAGTGACTACAACTAACACTGACATAATATATAAAATAAAAACAAACAAATGTTAACCAAATAAAATATTTAGGAAAAACAACAAAGCTGTGATTACATATCAAATAAAACAGCAGAAGCCCAACCCAATTTATAAATACATTAAAAAGATATATTAGAAATGGCTATTACATAATTATAGTTAATATGCATTATTATTCGAATATATTTTATCATTAATATATCAAAAAAGAGATTAATGACACCAATACCTTTGATGAAGAAATTATTAACCATTTCAATGATTAATAAAAGAAAAACCCGAAATAAAATCTACAAAACGCGACATCAATCACACAAATATATAAAACTGCATATGTCAATTTGCTTTGTTGTATTACCAAATTAAAACACATGTACAAATATATTACATACTATGCATATAACTATATATATATATATATATATATATATATATATATATATATAGATGTCAAGGATAATTTCCACAGTAAAA